>VXAD01009840.1:973674-1128226 GCA_013399195.1 Dicrurus megarhynchus | reverse complement strand
AGGGGCTGGACCACCACCACAGTGTGGGAATCTGGATGCTCTGCATGGGACTTCACCTTGGAGTTAACTGTGGAGACAGACTCTGTATTTAAATGGTGATCTTTCAGAAGGTGATAAAAATCATACCTTAACTTCTACATAAGCTATTCCTCAGTAACAAAAGGTGGTGCAGGAACCTGCACAGATTGGTGTGACTACACTAGAGTGTCCAATACAGAATGACAATAATGCTGTCCCGTACTACCTATTTTCAGTAGAAGAATGATGGACAGCCTCAACTGCAAACTCATGTAGACACTGCACACTCTTTCCCCATTCCCATGCTTGCAGAACTGTGCAGAGATCCATCTGTTCTTCTCTGCACTTCAGTGTCTATGTGGGGAGAGAAAAATCACAGGTTTGCAATGTTTTTAGGCTCAGTCACAGTCTTCACAGAAAGCAAATTTTGAAGTCATTTTAGAAGATCATAATGAATGAATCAGCTAGCCCTGTACTTCTCAGTTGTTAAAATGATGACATAATTCTGTATTAGATTTAGTTCAATTCAGTATAGTTTAGGCAGTTAAAATAGCAGGGCAATAAGCAGGAAGACTGGAGAATGAGTCCAGGAGAAAAAAAAATCACCAAAACCTGGTCAGCATCTCAAAGGCTTAAAATGTTAGCTTATTTGCAAGGAACTTCAAGCTGCCATTTCCTGTAAGGCCAAAAGGAATTTGCTGTGTTCTGTCTAATCTTTTTGGATCACTCCATATGGCTCGAAAGTGTAAAGGTGGCTAAACCTGAATTTGCTTAATGGTCGGTAGAAAAGGGCCTTGTATTTTTTAAAACTCTTCCTTTCAGTCCAGGATGGAGAGAAGTAGAAAGAGAAGAAGAGAACAGCCTCTGAAGCATGGTCTGGATCTTTCCTTGCAGACCTGATTAACCTAGGGAGCTCTTAGTAATTACAAGGTTTGCCTTTATAGGGTCTCTTCAATGCTGGGCTTCATGTAAACAGGAACCAGTTGGAGAAGAAATACAGCATTCTATTTCCATTGCAATTCCTGTGCAGTGCTGTGGGCTGAGCCATTTGGGAACTTCCCCTTAATTGCACCCTTGGTTGTGAGAGGGGTGTTGACTGAGCTTCAACAAGGCCCAAGTTTTGGGTCCTACACTTCATCCACAACAACCCCGGGCAGTGCTACAAGCTGTGGGGAAGAGAGGTTGGAAAGTGGCCCAGTGGAAAATGACTTGGAGGTCCTGGTCAACAGGCAGCTGAACACAAGCCAGCGTGTGCCCAGTGGCCAAGAAGGCCAATGGCATCCTGGCTTGGATCAGCAACAGTGGGGCCAGTGGGACCAGGGCAGTGATGAGGCCACACCTCAAGTGCTGTGTCCAGTTCTGGGCCCCTCACTAGAAGAAAGATACTGAGGTGCTGGAGCGAGTTCAAAGAAAGGCAATGGAGATGGTGAAGGATCTGGAGAGTTACATCCTATGAGAGCGGCTGAGGGAGATGAGGTTGTTTAGCCTGGAGAAAAGGAGGCTCGGGGACCTTATCACTCTCTTGAACAATTACCTGAACAGAGGGTGTAGCCTCATGGGGGTTGGCCTCTTCTCCCAGGCAACAAGTGACAGGACAAGAGGTCCTTCATGCCATGGTCTAGTCGACATGGTGGTGTTCAAAGGTTGGACTTCATGATCCCAGAGGTTTTTTCCAACCTAACTGATTCTGTGATTCTATGACTGATTTTACCTCACACACAGCTGCTTGGAAGTGATTAAGGCAAATTGCCTTGTGTGATGAAAGGTGTTTCTGCTCAGTTTGCTATCTAAAAAAACCGAGGGCTTAATTCAGCCCTCAGTTATGCAAAAGGAGTTGCAGAGAAATTGTGACCCTCTTTTCAGCCATGGGAGGAAGAGCATGGTATGAGCTTGGCACCGACCTCCCTTTAGGTATTCCCAGAGAAGTATGGTCATGATTATGGGTTCTGCTGGTTGCAGGTAGCCACACTGGTTGGGGAACACTCCCCTGCCCTTTGGTCATGCATGAAGTTGTGTGTGTTGCACAAATAAACATCACCGTGTATAATCCTCTGAGTTCTGTGGGATGAGCTGCACCACTTGCCTTGGGGCTTTATTTGTTGTCATGTTGTGGTAGTAATAGTAAGGACATAACTTCAAATCAGAAGAAGAGACCATCTGAGGCAGGCAAGTCCTTTGAAAGTTTAGCTAAAGTGCCAGCAAAATGAAACTAGGCCATCAGGGTATCCATAACCCCTTGAAAGTTCAAGGAATTTGTGCATAATTAATAGCAGTAACCAAAGCAGAGCAGCAGGTAAACATGGTCTTGGCTTTGTTTTGGCAACTGCTTGGTATGTCCATTTTCTTGACTGAGAAGGAGCAAGACCAGACACAGATTTCAGCGCTATCAAACTCTACTTGATGCCATTGGTAAGTTTTATCACTGTTGAAGATCTCAGAATTGTATCATTCTTTCATTTGGCTTCAGAGATGCATTAGTTCTGAGGCATCCAAAGGAGGAATTTGACCGCATATACACACAAGCCTAAAAGCTTCTAGAATTGCCCAAGATGACTAAGATCTTTCCAGATTTCTGTAGTGCTAATTCAGAGGAAGGTGCAGGCAGTTGCTCTCAAAGTCCCCCTGTAAGTCTGCAATTAAAAACTATAGGTTTTTGTGATACTTGCTGGATTATTCATCTGGATTATCCAGAATATGTAGCTGTGCTGTAGGGATGGATGCATGCATACATCTAAACTTTTGAAAGGCGGTTTTTATGGAGAAACAATGATATGGCACAGTATGGGGATTACTGCCAAAAATGCCTTAAGACACAGAAAGGTAAATAAAAAATAAATACATGTTCAAACTTAAAATCAATTTTTTAATGTTTGTTTGTTTGGCTGGTGATACATGCACTCTTTGGTAAGATGATTTTTCATGGTGTGATTGAGATGTGTGCGTGAAGATCACTTTGGTTGGATTAGAAGTTTCTGTGTGAAGTGCCACTTGGCTTCTGCCCCCTAAATTATCATTAAAAAGCACTTTATGATCATCCAACATGAAGGATGAGATTGGATTGATAATATATCCATACCCATAGAAAAAAATGCCTTTTGAATCTATGCACATGATGTGGAAATTTTTTTTTTTTACATAGTTGTATTTGGAAGGATGGTATTTAAATTACAGCCTAGAATAATTACAGGGAAACAAACAATTACATTAATGCATCTTATGTTTTAGAAGTTCAGTTTCTTAAATATATTTGCTGGATAAATGTCACCTTGCTGGAACTTGCACAACCAGGCGATAAATTCACTTGCACAATCAAGAGCAATCCAAACAGGCAGGAGGACAAAGATAAACTTGGTTTTGTAATGATAATGCCAAAGGCCTTTATTTTTGTGCAATTAAAATTTCACCTCAAAATTGCGTAGTGTGTTGTTTGCAAAGCCTTTCCTTTTATTCTTCATCCCTCTTATCCCAAGAAAGATATGTAAAACGTGTTAAACTGAGTTGCACTTTGTTTGGAGCTCTTCTGGGCCGTGGTGCTTATTTCTGATGAGGCAGTGGTTAAGGTGTTAGGTGGTGCTTTTAGTTGTAGCTATCCTAAGTTTGTCTGCTTTTGTATTTCTTCCCAAGGGCTGAGAATGACCTCCAGTGAAACATTTGTGGGTAGCTTAACCATTTTGCAGTTAGTCTTGTGCCTTGACCTCTGAGTGCTTTGGTATTTGTTTTTTATAGCAAGAGGGAGGAAATCCCAGCTTTTCTTGATTATTTTTAATCTTTGGTGAAGTGCCTTTTAGAGAAATCGAGTGCACACAGCCAATGTTTAATGGTACATCCAGTGTGCTTGAGGGTCCTGTGATTTCAAACAGCTCCTGTGGAGGATGTGCCGGTGCATCAGCTGTTGCTATTATAGACAGGTCAGGTTTTTCCTTCCACAGAACATGCTCGAGTCAATGTCCAAAGAGACAAACATGGAATAAAGGCAAAAAAAATGTTTTGGATATTGAAAAAAAGAATATTATGTATGTATCCAGCATTGACAGTATTATTGCAAAGATGGAAAAGTTGTGAAAGAGTCGCAGATGATTCAAGGGCTGCAGAAGATGCCCTCTGAGGAAAGATTTAAGCATTTATCTGATGATTTTATCCTAAATTGTCATGTTGGCGCCAGAAAGGAAAGAAAATACTGAGCACTGAAGAATTCTTCCATCTTGTAAAGGGAGGATGAACAAGGGTCTGTGCCTGAGAGGTGAAGTCCTATGCACAGCATTTATGGCTGGTAATAAGCCTGATTATGCATTGAAGCAAATTAGTAACCTACATAATGAGAGTACTGTAAAATGTTTTGACGCCTAGGAAAATTTTGTCCTTTTCCTAAGTGTTTCCTGTCAGTTCTTCTTGTGATAGTCACATCCTTAGAAAAAGCATATAGTCTTATCAGTCTCTAGGAAGAAGCCTTTGATGTAGAATTTCTGGAATATCAGAAGTGAAACAAGGTTCAGAAATTGTATTCCTTTAACTGCCATTCACAGTTCTTCATTTGTACCGTTTCATGTGTTACCAGTGTTGATGATGGCATTCTGGGACATAAGGCTCGTTGTCCCGTAAACACCTGCTGGAGACAAGATGCATCCCTTTCTTTACTCTTGCTGTTCACGGGATCAGCTTAATTGTATGTTCAGTCTGTTACCTGTATAGTTTTATTGCACTAGATTTATTTATTTATTGCTGTGGATATAACAATATTTGGAGATACCATTGCCTTTCATTTTTCCCTGGAATATCATGTTTGTTTACTTATACTTTTGACCAAATTATTCAGCCAGAAGGTGAAGCTAAAATGAGGAAAGTGAGGAAGCTAAAAACACTGAGGCCATTGAGCTTTGGTATGGGTAGCAAACCATTTTTTAATCTGAAAGCAAAAAGTGTTTGCGGTGGCTAAAACCAGGGGATGACAATTTTTGATCACATACTTAGAGCAGCCACTTGGGTTTCAGAAAACAAATTTTCAGATAAAATAGTACTAAGTACTTGAAAAAAAATTATTAAACCCTTGTGAATTAAGTTTACATCAACATGTAATTTTCTGCGCGATTGCTTGAACTGAATTGAATGCTGCCTCGTTTGGTTTTTTCCCATAAGGCACTAGTTCTGAGAGTTTAATGATAACAATTTAAAAGAATTGTTTTCTGATTCCTTTGTGGGCAAACACAAAAGAAGGAGACTGGGGACATCACATCTGAATGCTGTCTGCCATCACAGGTGTGATGGGTTGAGTCTGAGAAAGCAGTTCTGGGGTTTGTTCCAATTAAATGCCCTCTCCCCCCTATACTTCCCAATATCAGTATGCACAGTGTGTATATAGGGTGTGTGTAGCTATCGCTTTTGCGCAGTGCAAGAGACATAGATATTCCAGATAGTGAAATGTGCAAGCCTATCTTTCCTAAAAGCTTGTGTTAATAAAAAGCCTGTTATTGGGTTCTTCTGGAGCAGAGGCAGGGCAGAGAGGAGCAGAGAGGAGCCTGTCTCTTATGTAAAAGACGTTTCCCCTGTCCAGCTGAGCTCCAGGCGGTCCCTGCGGGTGCTCTGATCTAGCAGCAAGTGACCTCATGCTCTCTGCAGGGACACAGTGACTCAGTAGCAGACAGATCCCATATAAACACCATGGCGCTGATTGGAGAGTGCTCAAACACAGCAGCCAACAGGGATTCGAACAGTGTCTGCACTTGAGAAAATGAATCAGAGGCAATGAAAAAAACCACCCTAAATGGCTGGAAATTAAAAAAACCCCAGCAACCAAAACCAAACCCCACAAAACAACCGTAGCACACTGATCTGCTTTTTGAGATACGTGTGTGTCTCTTTCTCTCTCTCTCTTTCTAGTAATCTTCTCCACTGTTACTTGGTATGTCTGATTTTTGAAAGACTAGGATTGTTTTTTAATAAGGAAGTAACAAAAGCACTATGTTAATTAGTCAATTGTTGTGGAAGCAACCTGCTTATTTTAGTTCATTGTAGGAGTAAAATATGCAGTTAGGTCAGCAGAGACTAGCTAAGCCTTGTAAAGCTGCTTATGTTGTATTAGAGAACCTGTAAAGTAAGGGGAGGCTCATTATTTCTTCTTCAAAGTTATTTCAGGAATGTCACTGTGAAGTTCAGAAGATCCCACTTCAGAAGAATCCGAAATACTTGAAAAAAAAGAAATTATCATTGCAAACAGTAAAAAGATCTGTCAGTAGTACAACAGTGCCATACCTTGCTGTTTGAGGAAAAATAAAAATACAGAATAAAGTGCCCCATTTCTAGAGAATCAAAGCTTTGTTTTCAAGCAGTGCTGTTAAAAGAGCACTTTCTTCCCGTCAAGTCACTGAATTCAGGTTCGGTTTTGCTACACTGAGATAATTCTTCTGTTGCCTTTGCCTTGTAATATCAATATGTTTTGGAAGCTGCCATCCAGTCTGTTTAGAATAAGTATTTAAGTCAATAAATAATTTGAATGTGGCTGTAGTTAAGATGACAACACTTACTGGTGGTGTGGCTTCCTAGAGAAAAGCACTAGCCACTCATCAAGACACCATAGTGTCTCAAAGGTTTTTTTTGGTTGAAGCCTTTTTTAGTGTTGAGGGTTTTACCTAGAAAGGTTGTCTGTGTGCAAGCAGGTGTTCATGCAAGGACCGCAGGGGAGACTCCATATCCCAGCTGGAGACGAACGAGTGAAAGCACAGAGCAGCTGGGTTGTTACTGAAGGGTGCGTGTGTAATTTAGGCGAAAGCCATGTTTGTTTATGTGGTGTCAGGTTTGGAGGGTTCTTAACTAATTAAAGAATTATTTGTTTGAATCTTAACATGTGACATTCATTACTCTCCTGCAATATTTGTGTGAAATCTGGAAATGGTGGGAAAAGTGCCTGTGAGCAGGCCAGTAACTATGGAGTTAAGGCTGCACCATGTAACGTGAAAGTTTCCCTTTAAAACGTGCATGAAGTGAGATGCTTAATCTTGGATATCTACTGTGTCTCAAGGTTTTCAAAGTGACTAATGCTTATAATGGGAGTTTCCTAGTCAGAAACACCGTATGAGAGTCTGCAAAGGGTACTGAGCAGCTCTGCTCTGAAAACCAGACTGGCTGCCAAGATCTCGGCATCTGAAAGCCGCAGGCATTTACAGTCACTACCCCCTGCGCCATCTAAGACAACACTGTTCAAAAACTTGTTCTTGGCTCTTTCATGTATGGCCAATTGCTGAGGCTCAGTCATATACATATAAATGTAAATATATGACAACTTCCCAGTTAGAGCAGTGACTGGTTTCATCGAAGCTGCAATCCTTTTTCTTTAAAAAAAAAAGCTAGAATCACTATCTTATATGATAAGACTTAAAGCTAAGTCTTGATCATTACTTTTTAAAAATTGATGAAATAACAGCACCCTGCAAGCATCTCATTTATCCTACATCTGCACACGTGGACATTGGAAGACCATAGCCTGTAACTACATTTGAAAGAGTGCTCTGATGATAGTGTAAAATCCACAGAGGACTGGGTGTCACTCGGCAGTTTTAATTTCATTTTTCGTGGCCAAAACAATAGTGAGCGTTTGTGAGATCTCCCACCATTAATCTCTTGAAGAAGATAATCCAGTCCAAATAAAACTGTTCTTAGGAGACTAAAGAAGGGGAAAGCTAAGGTAAGCTAGGGAATTGCATTTATTGCACACATTGCCTATTTTGTCAAAATCAGTGCTTGAGGAGGGTGCTTGTTCAGGATTCGTTGCGTGTCTGTTGTGACTCCGAGTAAGAGTTAGATGCAAGAGTTAGATGGCAAGGTGAAGGAACATGGTTCTGGAGGTATCATCCTGTTAGTCAGACACATAACCTCGGTCAAGCCCCATGTGCAGTCATAAGAGAAGGGTTGCCAGCTTGAGTGCTTGGAATTTCTGTTTTAGTAATTTTGTTGTGCCTACCCATCCTAAAGTTCCCCATGAAAACTTAATAAGTCCCAGTTCATGTAAATCCTTAAGCAATTAATGTTGTTGCATGTCCATGTCGCATTTTACTGTCTGTGAAGAGCTAGCAATATTTTTTAAGGCTTGCACTGGAATGCTGTCAGGGTGACTTTATGAATTTTCATATGTGCTTATGTATGGGCTGAATTATATCAGTACCAAAAAGAAGAGTATAATTTTTTAAAGGAGTGGATATAGTGTGTGTTGGCTGCTGCTGAAAGTCGTGTGTATTTTGGTTTGCTGGACTGACAAGAGGGCACAATATATCAGGATTAACATGGTTCACATCCCTAAATGCACTTCTGAACCTAATGAGTGACTAGCTAAACCTTAGACACAGTATGATCTTTTATGGGTTTAGTATTTATTTATATTTCCTGTTCTCTTTACAAGTGTGCTAAAAGCAAACAATCTGTGACAGTGAGTCAGAGAGGCTAATTGTATCTTGCACAAAAAATCCAGAAGCTTTTTCAACTCCAATTATTTCTCTTTCACCTTCATTGAATTCATTGCTGGTGAAAGATGCTGGATGAAGTGTCCTAACGACTGAAATTTTCTGACCACAGCTGCATAAAAGTAGCAGTGACCTTCCTCGCCTTTGTGTTTCTGCTGAGAGGAAATCATAAGGCTGTTTCTTGCTAAGCATGGGCTTAATGCTACCAGCTCGACTCGTGCAGATTATCAAACAGTCTTCAGGTAGTAATGACCTTTGGTCATGGTGGTCATGGGCCAGATCTAAACTAGCAAACTGTAAAAGGATCTATATCCCATTACCAAGCCACTATCTGGTCTTACTCATTAACATTTTAGTGGCAAAAGTTCAAATGAGTTATTTCATTAATAGTCATGAAACTAATTACATTGAAGTGCATCTGTCAGTGGTAAAGACAGCTGACTTCTATGCATCTGAATAAATTCAGTCTGTGTTAGGAAATGTTATTCTGCTTCTAAATGAGAGAAGTACATTGCAAATCATGAAGATATATTAAAAAGGAGAATGTAAAGGAGATGTGTCCTACATGTGATGGGCTTGATGCTGCAGTTCCCTGATGCAGTCAGTTAATGAAGTGAATAATCAGAAGTGCACTTGAGTAGAGGCAGGGTCTTGGGCAATATTTTATGCCTTGTTTCCTCCCACAGACACCAGAAAGTCTGCAAGATAAGAAAGATTGTGGGGCAGGAGGGTTGGCACTGACTTGGGTAAAACCAAATGCAACCCAGTATCAAGACTAGTTTGGATATATAGAGACCTGGGTGTAACGAGAGTGAGTCAGAGAGGAGAGAGAAAGGGGAAGAAGTCTTGAATCTGTTCCTGCTAAGTTCTGCTGTTGGACAGCATTCCCCCACAGAAGGGACTCAAAAGCACAGGTAAGACTGTGGCCAAGTCTATTTTTAACACAGTCTTTTGTCTGTAAAATGGCACTGGCCAGTTCTGGGCTGAAGTAAAAAAGAGCGTGAGAAGAATGTGAGCAGTAACAAGGTTACGCAGGCATTTAAAGCAGATGAACCACTTTGTATAGTAATTATGGCCTGAAGTCAGCTGCATTTACCAACAGTCCACTGTTAGGAAAAGTACTGTATATGGGTAGTTGTTACTGTGAATCTATCCACATTAACATGTCTTTTTGTGTCTCATAATGCTGTGGCGTTTTCCACAGGTATGAGAAACGAGCGGAAAAAGGTAGTTTTCCCTCTTGGCTTTATTATCTCTGATTTTTGTGTTGTAAGCAGGCTCCAGCAAACAGTTGTGTTGCAGGACGTTGCAGGAGGTGGGGGTCTCCAAAGTTTTAAGAAGATGATGCAGACATAGAAATTATAAATTTATTTTACATCTGGATAACTAAATTGAGATACTTCAAGTGACCTACAGTGAAGTTCATGGGGTGGTACTTTCATATGTAACATACATGCTGCATCCAGTGAGCTATTGTAAACCAAAGATGACACTCAGTTACTTTTGCTCCTGGTAAGTTCTGGTTTTGTTTCTGTTCTTCAGACACACGCTAGAGAAACCTGCACTAGAGTAAGTATAATGGAGTTGTACAATGCAGATTCACAATGCAGACAACCTGGCACCAGTGCAAATTACAGTCTTGTAGCACTGCCACAAATGCCAATGAAATGAACTGTAATGGGCTCAGCTGGGTTGTACAGGCCAAAAATTAATAGAAAGAGACAAATTGGGTTTTTTCTTTAGTAGAGTGCAACTTGCTCTTACTTTGTATGCTCTTTCCATTGTATGGAATGTTCCTCAGCAGCCTAGGGACTTGTCAGTTTTTCTTGGGAAGAAGCTAAGCTGTAGTGGGACCAAGGACGATACCACCTGTGTGCAGTGAGTGGGAATCACACAAGGAAGTGGGAGGGCAAGCCTGCATTGGTATCTGTCCCCTTCTGACTCTCAGCTAATGCCTGTTGCAAGGATGCAGAGGTTGTAAATGGCTTGAATTGACTCCTGCGGTTGACCACAGCAGGAACATGGTCAGATCCGTAGTTCTGCCCTTCAGATACCTTTGTTTAACTCAGTCTTGAAAGCTGGGCCACGTGAGTTTTTTAGATGAGGAATAGCTTTTTGAAATGTTTCTTTTTCACTTACTAAGCAATATAGTCATAGTCAACACACCCATATAGGGAGTGGTAATCTTGCCAATCCAGTCAGGAAAAGGCAGAATGAAACACTTTAGAGGTACTGCAAGGAACCCCAGGGAAGGGGAATAGATGTTCAGCACACTTCTGCCTGTGAATAGGTCACACAGAAAGAGAGATCACTGAAAACTGATCAGTCCTTTAAGAAAGGTTGCTTAATCAAGAAAAAGCCTTGGGTAGGGACTTGGGAGACTAAGAAATGGATAAGATGGTTAAAGCTGTTGAGTTTTGCTGTCTGACTTAGGGAGGTCAAATGACAAAAACAGGGTCCACCAATTCATATGCAACTTTTTCAAAGTGCTCTGAAACTGTAAGGAATTTTCTATTAATGCTCGTACGCTTGGACCAGACCTAAGTGTTTCTCTGGCAGTCAGAGAGAGGTGAAAGCTTTTCTGGCTTCTGTGCAGTTTCACCACATATTTTGGCAGTGTTTGGCATCCTCTCTCTGTTATTTCCCACTGGGCCTGTGCAGATAAAAAGGACAGGATACAAGTATGTTTGTTCTTTGACAGGCAGTAGAGCAGCTTTGCCTGCAGCATTTACGTTTGGCTTGGAGTTGCTGAGCTGTGTTTCTCAGCTATAGAAATTGGTGCTCTCTGCCAGTTTATGCCCTAAGGAGGGGTCATTCCCTGCCCTCCCTTCCCAATAAGTTGCACTAACTTATGAGTCTGTCCAAAGAAGGGCAGTGAAGCTGGTGATGGGTCTAGAGGGTAAGTCCCATGAGGAGTGGCTGAGGGAGCTGGGGTTGTTTAGCCTGGAGAAAAGGAGACTCAGGGATGACCTCATCACACTCTAGAATTATGTGAAAGGAGGTTGCAGTGAGGTGTGGGGTGGTCTTTTTTCACCGAATCACAGAATGATTTGTGTTGGAAGGGACCCCTGGAGATCATCTAGTCCAACCTCCCTGCTCAAGCAGGGTCCCTTAGCACATGTTACTCAGGGCTGTGTCCAGATGGCTTTTGAATATCTCCAGAGAAGAGACTCTACAACCTCTCTGGGCAACCTGTTCCAGTGCTAAGTCACCCTCATAGTAAAGAAATTCTTTCTCAGATGGAACTTCCTGTGTTCCAGTTTCTGCCCATTGCGTCTCATCCTACTCCTCGGCACCACCAAGAGAAGTCTGGCTCCATCCTCTTTACATCCTTCCCAAGTAACTAGTGATGGGACAAGAGGAAATGGCATCAAGTTGCACAAGGGGAGGTTTAGATTGGATATTAGGAAGAAATTTCTTCACAGGAAGGGTTGACAGGCACTAGAGCAGGCTGCTCAGGGGGCATAGTTGAGTCACCGTCCTTGGAGGTTTTAAAAGTCATGTAGATGTTGCGCTTAGGGACATGGTTTAGAGGTGAACTTGGCAGTGCTGGGTTAATGGTTGGAATCAATGATTTTAAAGGTCTTTTCTGGCCTAAAAGGTTCTATGATTCTGTTTTTTCTTGATACATGCATAGTCACAGCTAGAGAATTATGTGGAAAAGCACATTTAACACTGGGAGCAAACACCAGCTTGGCAGCCCTTTTTCCACCCGTACAGGTTGATCGGTGCAGGGCTCTCCACATCACCTCAGCCATGACCTGGGCTGACCTGAACTGAAGTGAGAGAGTGACTCAGTTAATTCCCTGTCAGCCCTTTTGGCGTCGGCTGCCACAATGGCTGAGCTGCCAAGTGCCATCAGTGCAGTGCAGTGCTGTCCTTAAAGAGGTCTCTTGGGAAGGGGGTTGAAACTACAAAACACTTGTCAACATCAGTTGGTAAAAACTTCAAGACTCACCAAGTCTTGAGCCCAGATAAATGTTATCACTAAGAGCCAGGCTCCCTTTCTCTCTCCTTTCTGCACACACAGTGTAGGGCCAAACTCTGAAATCTTATTCCTCTTTTTATTCTGTGGTGATGCATAACAAATGCCACTGATCCAAACCAAGCCAGACAAAAATGTGCTCTTATTACGAGTGACGTATTTGCTAGGAATGGGCTAGCAAATAGTATATTGTTTAGTTCCCAGGAACACACTGTTGTCAGCCCAGTCAATGCACTGATGCAGCAAAGCATTTCGGCAAAACAAATAAAAAGAAGGTGAAATCTGTGCATGGGCACTGCTCAGTGAGCTTTTTCAAGTAAGGTGTTTAAACATTTGGCTGTGAGTTGCCTTCTAAACTGGAGCCTTTTAAACTGTTTGTGTATCTGCAGGGATGTGGAGTGTTGAGCAAAACTGGGCTTGGCATGGGGAGATGTGGGAGCTTGTTTACTGGTAAATTGTAGTTCTTTGTCGTTCTGCTGTGAGGGAGGCGAGCACATGGGGGAAGGGAAGCACAGGCCAGTAAAAGACTACACTTCTGCTGTGAGTCAGCCCCAAAGGAATCTTAATTTTAATTTATTTGTTTTGGGTTGAGCTACCAGCTGTTATCGGTGCAGCCAAAACCCCTGGGTCTGCAGAGCACTGTGCTGGAGGCAGACTTGATACCATCACAGGGACACTTTGGGATCCCTGATGATCCCACTGCCACTGCAGCCGCTCCAGCCCGTCTCAAGGTCCAGAGTAATGAGACATTTCTCACGCCTCATCCCAGCTCCTGGTCTCTGTGTCTGAGTGGTGTACACAACACTTCTCTTCAGGGGCCCTGGGGATAGAGACCACCCTTTGCCACTGGGCTACAAGGATGCAGAAGACGATATAGCAAATGAGCTGGGCTGACAGTCACTATATGGCTGTGCAAGGGCAGATCTTTGTGTTTCTTAATGCTTGCAAACTTACTTTTCCTTTCCTTCTTTCCTTCTCTAGATTTCCCTTCCTTGCTGATAGCTCTGCAGCTCTCCTAGGTATGCAGTTTGTAGGAAGTTTCCTGCCCAGAGGACGGCTGTATATCGTTGTTTCTACGCTGTCATGCTGTGCAGGCGTCTCAGTCAAGAGTTTCACTGTGTACATCTTGCTCAACAAGTCCTAGCCTTGCAGCTTGGGGGATCTGTGTCGGGAGAAGCTTTTGCAAATTAAAGGTGCTACGTTTGCATACTTCTCTTTGCAGGTACTCTGTTGTAGGGTAGAGGTGAGACTTGTCTGCCACCTTTGTGCGTCACACCCAGCCGTACCCAGCACCATCGAGCTTTTCTTCTCCTGGGTCTGTGTTCCCAGTGATCACTTTCAGCACAGTCATAAAGGAAGTGATGGGGTACAGGCAGGAGTGCCCAAGCCCAGTTTAATTTTGTAAGGGACCTGAAGGGTCATGCAGCCCATCACCTAGTCTTTAATTTCCTTTTCCCCCAAACTTGCCAAGCCCCATCTTTGAAGCAGGCAAACATTTTTGCACTTGGAAAGCAGAGTCTCCCAGAGTTTGGATGTCCTAATGACTGGGAGTCATCTTCCTGCCTACACTTAGTGATGGCTGGCGTCTGTGGGTTTGTTCTGGTGCCAAGAAAACTGAAGAGATTATATACCTTCCTCACCTTCCCTCTTGCGTGAGAGCAAACTCAACCTGCCAGGGTTTTTTAATAGACATGAAGCAGGGAAGAGTTGTGTGAACCTTTGTAAGGCATCAAAAGATCTTTTTTAAAAAAATAAATTTAAAGCATGTGTGGTTAGCACAGGCTGAGGAGCAAGATAATCTTTCAGGCCTTGTGAGATCAGCCTCCCGCTGTGTCTGTTGTGATAGGTTTGCCCAGCCTGCATGCTAGAAACTGTTTCTCATGTTATTTTGTTAGTATTTATCATTTAATATGAATGCAGAAATCCTCAATCATTTAAGATGCTTGCTTGTTCCATCTCTCCCTCCTGAACTAAAGAAGGCTGAAAAGTAAGACTGTACTTAAGCAGAGGCAGCAAAACCTTTTCCTAGTATTAAAAATGGAAATGGATTGCAAAAGGCAGCTGTATTGTTTCTTTGTTTTTTCTTTTAAGGCAGAGAAGCATGTTTCCTTTTCATTTGTTAATTACAAAAGAAAATTCACCCAGGAGAGTCTTGTTAAACAAGTCTGGCATTGAGCAGGGAAAGCAAGAAAGAAAAGAAAAAGACCTGCCTTCACTCTGTAGCTCTTTGACCCAACTCACTGCCATGACCTGAATTTAGTTTCCTTCAGCTTTTTGTTTCCACTCTTTTCCTCCAATTTTTTTGGTCCAGTATTAGCAGCTTCAGGAAGGATGACAGAGCCCTGTATTTTGCCCCCAGGCATCACATGGAAATGATGATTTAGAAATTTAATCATCAGGTATGGACTTATTTCATGCGACACACACTTGCAGCCCAGGGAGCCATGGGAGCAGTGATGTGTGCCCATTGCTGGCAGGCAGCTCCAGGGACTTTAATTCCCCAAACTTCTCACTGCCTGTCTGACTTCCTCTTCCTCAGACCCATCAGAGACAAATATTTCCCCAGCCTGTTTTACCTCTCTGTAAAATGTTTAATTTGAGGGAAGCAGAGATTTTTTTTTTTCAAGACAAAGAGGCAGTGGGTATGGGAGCATTTGGGATGAGCTCCCTTGCAGGATGCTGACCTGAAGTTGCAGAAACATCTCATGAAGAGCTTTTAACTAGTGTAAGGAAAGAACTGCAGATCTAGGTCTAAAACTCTGCCCCCAGAGACACCATTCAGAAAGCTCACAAAGTTTGCTGGGAAACCATCTAAATAGTGAAGGAGCCCTAGTCCTGGTGGGTTTGTGGAGCTTTGAATGCAGAGTTTTTCAGGACTGCTCACTCTCTCCAAAGTGCATTAGCATACAAGAATAGGCTATGCCAGGACATCAAGACATTATTCTGTCACTTTTCAGTTATATTAGCTGCAGGATGATTAGGTTTTGTACCAGGATTTTCACGTTTTCATTTTGGCTGCAGGATGTATGCCAGAAGGGTGCTTAATGAGCCACTCCTGTAGTTTAAACAACTGTGTGGTTTAAAATGCTTCAGTATGCAATGGTGAGGAAGAGAAGCAGCTGCTTGAGAATGTTTTTGCACTGTTGCTCTTTTGGATCAGTGCAGCTACTAAATTCACATAGACACATTACCAGCTTTTACTTGGTCCCAAGGAGCTCCCAAACCCCATTTGCTTATTAACCCCAAATCCCATTGCTTATTAACACGTCCTGTCATAAGTAGGTTTTAGAAGGTCTAATGGAACCAGTTTATGAGCCTTCTCAGAAAGGCATCAGCCTAGCACAGCCTGTGAGCACCAATTTTAGCCAAATCATTTGAATATAGTTTTACTCAAAGTTTATGGTCTTTCTGTGAATGCAAATGTAGCACTGGGGTTAAGTTTCAATTACATGGTGCCACATTCTCATCTACTTACCTGTTAGTGAGTAAATCCATTTTCTTTAATTATTATTTAAGAGTCTCATTTAGCATGTTACTAGTAGCAGTATTATCGGTAGTATTTAATTTTTATCCTTAGTGCTGGTATTATTTAACAGGAGTGAGTGAGGAGTAGAAGTGGCATTTATTTTTCCCACCATCTAAGCAAACAAGCACATGTGAGACATGAATAAAGTGCTATAGGGAACTTGGTGTGTATCAGCACAATGTTTAAATACAAAGATAGAAGAACAAGGAAGCACAGGCTGATTTAAGTAATAACGACCGGTAGGGTTGTGACTAAAGTCTAGTTAGTCCGTCATCTGGTTTGTAGCCATGCTAATATCCTTGTTTTATTTAGGGCAAAAGCTACCAGGGGTGGGGCAGGATGAGTGGCAGCTGTAACACAGATCCAGCATTTTCCAGAAATGCGGATGAGAAGCTCAAAGCTGTAAGAATTCAGTCCCCCAAAAAACAAACTTCTGCAACTACAGGCTTGATATATCTTTGAACAAGTCACCAGTTTCCTGTGAGATTGCTAAATGTCTAAGGTGGGGAGTTGCTGATTCTTTTTGCTGATAGAGTAGACAGGTAGAGGGACTAAAACATAAACTGTAGGCTGAAATAAAAAAATTTGCAATGAATCACAAACTGACTGTGTTTTTGCTTGGCCCAACCTGTTCTGCTAATGGGACTGAAACTGCTGAAACAAAACTTTGAGCATTAATGTTCCTTCTTGGCAAAAGACAGAGGACTCAAATATTTTTCTTCAGAAGTTTCTCTCTGTCACCTGTCCCTCTTTACATGCCATCGCCTTGGTGATTCAGACCAGCGGGGAGGACCAGAATGAGGGGTTGCATTGGACACATCCATGTGAGCTGGTGCACCCCTGCACTGTGCTGACCATGTGGATGTAGCAGCTTGGAGCCCCAAAGAAGCAAAGCAGAACTTGTGCCCAAGGCCGTCACTGCTGGCTCTCAGTGCAGGTACAGGCTGATTGCAACACAGCCGAACTGTGGCCAGGATGCAGGCAAACACAGGGGCACAGGTGTCTCTGTTGGTGGTCACTCGGTGGTAGTGCAGGTCAAAGTCTCTAAAAATATTTTTGTTTTTACTGAGCTGGAGTCCCAGTGAGCTGGAGAAATTGAACAAAGTAGAAAACCCCTTGAAATGGGGCAGAAGGGAAATCACTGGCATAGCTCCCTAAAACATGAGTAAACTTTCCCCTTGGTGCTTTCAATTCCAAGACCTTTTGGAAAATAGGCTGGAGTGAAGTGTCGGTCCAGATGCAGAGTAATTGAGTAATTGTGGAAGTGTCTAATACGCATTTGTAGCGTGCTTACACTCCCATATCTCAAAGCAAGCTACAGTAACAGAAGAAGCTAAACCAAAAGCAGTAAACATTAGCAAACTGCTGTTTGCTCTAGGGTATTATGGAAGTGGAAAAACTTGTTGAATACACAGGTTTGCAGCTTTTTCTCTGGGCACTTAGGTTAGCTGGGTGGCAAATGTGCAGTTGTTTGATCATTACCAACCTCAAAGAGATAGCATTTACCTTCCCGAGGAGAGGCTCATAAAAGCAGGCTACTGTTAATGTGTACTTAATGCCCAGAAACTGGAGTGCCCCACCCCTGGAAACTGTGGTAGGTGGTTTGGATAGTGCAGGCTCAGCAAAAAAGCATCAAAGATTACCCAGTTGCATGTGTGAGTTTTGTGATGGGGCCACCGGGTGCAGGGGCAGTGAGGGTGACCGGTGCCTGGGTGTTGCTTTTGTTTGGCTGGTGGGCTCTGGTGGAAGAGTTGTAAAGCACTGGAGCGCCTCAGGGTATCCTCTGAGAAAACAGTGTCTTTGGGAAGATCACTTTCTTCCCCCTCTCTTGCCCACCAAATCCTGCACATAGGGGCCAAAGGACTCCTGTATTCTGTTTGCAAAGGGAGTAGAGCATCCTTGAATGAGATACCGATATGAATGGGTTCATGTGTCTTGTGAGCATAACGTGAGAGGAACAGTGGGCAGATACAGGAGGCAGATTTACTGCTGGCTTTACAACAGCCCCACAAAAGAAAAGTGGTAAACATAGGTGATGAGCACGGAGAGTATTCTACTATAGTAGCTGTGTGATACAGAAATTAATGTAGGAGTAGCCTGGCTTTTGACTGGAACAGATTTTTTTTTTTACCTCTTTGTAGGCCACCCGTAAGTTAGTAAACCTGCCATGGAGAGAAATTTGAGTAAAATCCACGAGTTACAGTGGTGTACAATCCAATTAAGAAAAAGAACAGCAAACAGAATATATTTAGAGATGTAAACAAATTTTGGTTATATGACCTTTGGGAACAAACCAAGGTCAGGTAACTTACTGAAGTTCTCTACCTTCATGGGAGGCTGCTTCCTGTTTGAAAAGAATCTGAAGCAGTATCGCTGACATGCTAACAGGCTTTCCTATTCATTTGCAATGAGCTGGTTCTACTTTTTGTCCGTTAGTGACCACAACCATTAAATTCTGACTGTTGATGTATGTGAATTGTTTAAAAATGTATTCATATTTATGCCTTTGCTTGCTCCATTTGTCTGCCTGTCCAGAAGAGCTGGATGTCAATCACTGCTCTCTCCTCATAATGCTCCTTTTCCTTCTCTTGGGTCACGTATGCAGCCACTTCCACCATAGTCCAGATTCATCACCTTGTTTGTTCAGGATTTCTTTCCTTTTGGTGTCTCCTGTCTTTTAACAGGTCCTCTCTGAGCAAGATTTAGAGACTAGGAAGGACAGGCAACTCTCTTTGTATATATAACACCTTAATGTTATACTTCCTAATCCTTTAGTAACCTGGTCTTCTTATACTGCGGTGGAAAGTGAAATACTACTAAGCAGTTTAGTATCCCATCTAATTAGGTGAGGGGGTGGCTAAGGGCAGAATGCAGTCAGTCAAGCCCTTGTGGCTGGAAACAAAAACAAAGACTCAGAGTCTTTCGTTTGGGAGACCTGGTGGGTCCTGCCACCTGTTCAGAGAGACAAAGGGATGTGTGCCAAGCATGATGCTGTAGGCAGAGGTGGAAAGCCAGAACAAGCTGTCACAACCATATTGCTGACAGGATAGAGATAAGCTACATTAATGCCATGTACTTTGTACTGCTTTGTGCCACTCCCGCTGCTTTATGCCGATTGTTTTGGACTTGTTCAGAAGTGCAAGTGGGATATCTGCAGGAAATGGCCAAAAAACAGCCAGGCTGTGATATTTAGCTGAGGAACAGGTGTTGGTAATTGTACAGCTTTTGCTACATTCCTTTGTCCCATTTTTTCCACTGCAGGTTTAGGAATGTCATCCTGCCTCTTAAATTTTGTCCACCTCAGATCCTGAAAATTCTGACAGTAATTAGAAAATTACGTCCACTGGTTTATTGCTTGCAGTATTTCTCATGGTATTTAATATGCTCCTTAAAGACTTTTAGTTGGATTCAGGCCAGTATGCCTCTACCTTTGCGTTTGAAAGGGTCTGCTTTAAAGATACTGACTTGACTGATTTCAAGTAAAACAATTCTGGATTTAATGGAGAAGCTATAGGTCACAGTCAGTGACATGGGAATTGTGACAGGTTGAAAGTACCCAGAAATTTGTTAGCAGATTATTCTGACAATTGAAGCCTCCACTTGTAATGAAGAGCAAGGAACTCTTAAGTAAGTAGTAGGGAGGCTTAGTTCATGAAAATGTCATTTGGTAATGATAACATAATCAGCTACCTTCCCTGCCAGTGGACATGTTGGACAAGTGGCAAAACATTGTCTTGAAAGGAGGTAGCAGCATGTAAATCTGCCTCCTGGCTACTCTGAACTGCTTGCTGTTGCAAGTTCTGAGCTCTGCTGAAACACCTTTCTGTTTGTTCTGATCTGATTCCCAGTTGATTAAGAAGGAAATGGCTGTTGGGCAGAGTTCTTTGTTTTAGAATGGTAACTGAAAAGATTATGACAAGATTGCCCCATTTTTTGTCAGGATTTTGCCAGTTTCCTATAGGTCAAGAATTAGGTCCAGGTTCACAGCAGCATCTCCATTAGCATCTTTTGTCATTTGCTCTCTCATCAAGAGACAAAGGTCACATGTCCTTGAAGATTTTATTAGATACATCAAGCAGTCCTTGACATCATGCATCAAAAAGTGCTATGGGACCAGTCAGAGCAGGCAGTTGTTCTCAAGATGACCTGATTTTTCTTCAGTAGGGGTTGTTGAAAGATGTTCTTTCATTTGCTTCTCCATCAAAATGTCCTTTTTTATGAGTTCCATTTGCTCCCTTCTTTTCCACAGGTCGCCTGGGCATTCACAAGTTTTGAAAGCAAGACATTTTATTCCAGAGTTCCATTAATGCAATATCACTGGTACCAGTATCCCGTTTTAATCAAAGCTAGGCCACCAAATGGTATTGCTGGCTTGCTCTCATCCACGTATATGGTTTTAGGTCTTCAGGTGGGGAAGAGAAGGGAAGTAAGTGTTTATCTGTCATGGTTTAGAAATGGTATGTCCCAGTGTAGAATTCCCACTAAAACCTGCGCTCCGCTCACTCACTCCCCTCCTGACCGCTCCCCTGCTGCAGAGGAGAATTGGAGGCACCACGGGTTGAGATAAGAACAATTTAGTGCAAAGAGCAAGGGGATAAGAAAACAAACGATAACAGCAACAATACTAATGACAGAGGGTACAGGAAAGGAAGGATTCACACAGAAAACCCCCAGCAACAGACAGGACTGGACAGCTCCCTCTGTCACGCTCACTTGACCAAAAGGAACCCCTTCTCCCTGGAAGAGACTCCCTTCCCTCCAACCTCGGCAGTGACATATGGTGGTATAGAATAACCCCTGGGTCTGAGCCATGCCCCCTCCTGGCTACTGCAAAATTAACCCTGTCCTGGCCAGAACCAGGACAGTATTCTAAATTATTATGCTTTTCAGGCTTCCCCTTAGTTTGGTTTCCTCCAAACCTCCAGGATAATTTAATGTTTTCTGGCATTGAAAGAGTTATGTAGTGATGCTTTCTATAACGTGGTCAACAAGCCCTGGCTGTAGGGTCTTACTTGTGCATTACTTTTTGCTGTCCTGTTTCTAACAGTGCACTCTGCTCTGCAGGAAAATAGTGCATGTCTGTTTTGGCTGAGAACGCTCTCAGGGAAATCAGAACAGTTTTTATTTGTTTGTGTTTTGCAATCCACTGACAGTTGTAGCAACATCATTTTCTGAGGTCATATTGCAGAAGGCTGGAAGGGAGCAATGTCTGCTGGAATGTCTTTTAGGGCGGATAAATAGGAAAAATAACACACTGCTTACAACCCCTGCATTTTCCATGTTTCATTTTGAATGACTGCTTTTATTTTTACTTTAATATTTTTTGAGATCCAACAGACACTACTTCTCAGAGCGTTTACAAATTGCCTTTGCAATGGTAGAGGAATGTGAGCTTGCCACTGTGGTGCCAAGGCTTTCTGCAGGTGCATGGGCAAAGGCAGCTTCCGTAAAGTATTCTTACTGATCTGTTACTTGAGTTGTGTTTTGTCCTGTTTAATAAAGAAATATCTATCTGCTAAGCAGTTTAAAAAAGCAGCAATTGTCTATATAAATAACATTTTGAGTTTCTTCAGGGATCTTCCTGGATCTGAAGGAACTTACATTGATGTACTCCATTAAGTGTAAAATTACAAAATGTCATAACCGTTGATTAATTTGATCAGATAAAGCAGATCAAAGGAGTACGGCAGTTTGGAGACCTAGTTATTTTCATGCTATGTCTGTATGACATACCTTCACTAGCATCTTCATTAACTGCTTTCAGGTGAGAAGTGGGAACAAACAGAATGACTGCAACTGGGAAGGATGTAGGTTAGTAGTCCCCAAGTTCACTTGCAGTTGTATTTACTAGCTCCAGGTTTTTACTGTGGAGACCAGAGGTTTACGTTTACATTGATGAAATTAAAAGTGAAAGGACTGTAGCTTTTCATCAGAACTGCAGTGCCTATGACCTACATTAACTTCTCTGCTTTCTGCCATCTCTCCACCGACTGCCTTAAAGTCTCAGCAAAGCCTGGAAAAACCTGTGGTGGGTCCAAGGGGAATTGGGACACCCTAATTTGTCACCTGTTAAAACCCCAGATCTTTGTCTTAAGAACGAAATATGTTGTCAGAGTGATACTAATGGATTTAGCAGAGGCTCCCAGTCAAGGAGTTTCTCTGACTACACTGAGCTTCTGCAAAACGCTCTTAACAGGGACAGGGATGGCCATAATTTTTCCAGTAGGCTCCTGTGACTCCTCTGGGGCTAGACTCAGTTCTTAGCACTGGTAGTGTAAATCTTGGAGGGGTTGTGCAAAAATGTTTGTTACATATGATCAGTGTCAGTAACAGTGAGGTCAGATGCCGCCCCTGGGATGGGGCCCATCCCTGGGATGTGTGGTGGCATTGAGGATGGGGTGATGCAGGCCTTGACTTAGGCTGAACCGTGTCACTTGGGATGCCAACTGGGTAGGAGGGTATGGTGTGGCTCACCCCAGTCACGCAACCCACTGGGCTGCAACTTCCACTGCTGTCTGTGCCAGATGAAAACTGCTGTCATGGCAAGCACACTCACCTGCTATCTCCACTGGGTGGGTCCCCATTCAAAGCATAAGTGGAGGATATCTGGGGCAGAGCCAGAGATGAAGCTGATTATCCTTCAGTGATAATTGTGGCAACTTGGTTTCAAAACCCAAAGTTTTGGAACTTGTTTTGGGTTTTTTTCTGAAGTGCTTTCTATTTGAGAGGTTCTTTTCTCTCATGACATGGCTTATATTTGGGATTGTGGCTTATGAGTTTTTTACAGGAATATGGTTTCTTCCATCAAGCCTATATGAGGCTTATAAAGAACAGGGGACTGTGCTTCAGAGCTGAGTTTGCCTCTTCTGCCTGAAAAAAACCCCAAAGTTGTTCGTGAATTTTAACTTTGTTTTCTCACCTTTATGCTGTTCTTATATTTTCCCATTCACAGAGAAAACAAGAAAAATTTGCTGCTGTTTTTGTCTCTAGCTGCATGCATTTGAAGTATGTGGCTAATACTCAGTAACACATATGTTTTACAAACATGAGCGTTACAAATTACTGGCAAACATTTCAACAAAACAAATGCAACCATCAGGGAGGTGCAGGACATGAGCCACCTTCCCCCATGCCCCCACAGTTCCGTGCCCTTGTTTCTCCTCTCTGTAATTTTAGGGCTGTTGGCTGCCCTGCCAGCGCAGGAGTGGTTTCCTGCCCCTGGGTCTGACTGAATGTGGTGTGGGCAGAGGCTCAGGTGGGCACAGCCCCTTGATTCCCTGGGACAGTGCTTATGCAAGTTGGCTGGTGGTGAACTGGGGCTATCTCCACTGGACCAGACCAGGCTTTGAGCTGGTGATATACCACAAAAAAATAGTTGCTCTGCTCTTCAGAGCTTGCTGCCCCTGCAGCTCTCACCCCTCACACCCTGACCTGGGCAGTGGGGGACCTGGGCTTCAGGCTGCCCCTCAGCCTAGCCATTAGCTCTCATGGAGCTGCAAGTCTTCCCCATCTTCCATCCTTTTCAGCAATGTTGTGCTTGGGACAGTTCCCACAGCAGTCCTCCTGGCAGCCTCCCAGCCCCATGTATCTTCCTTTTCTGTGGGCTGAGGAGTTGGGGCAGTGACACAAGTACTGTCTGGCAGTAGTGACATGAATTGGGCAATGGGACCCCAGAGAGAAGGCACATGTAGGGGAATAACAGTCCCTGGCCCATATGTGTTCCCAGGGCTCTGACTCCTCTTCCCTTGCTCCCAGACAGGAGAGAGGTGCCTGGAGAGCTGCTCCAGCCTTGGGGGAAGCACAGACTTGCACATTCAACAGTACCTGTCACAAGGAGGCTGAATGGCCTTTTGAGAGGCAGGCTTTAGAAATCAAGGGGTCAGATGATTGGTATGTGCCTGTTTACTCTCTGATAGCTTTTTACGTCAAAGACCATCATCAGTGAATCACCTACATGTGTGTATGACTGTCATCATTGCTGTGCTAAATATAAATGTCAAAGGATACTGAACTGTAGGAATAAATCAGACTGTGTTGGCATGCATGTATCAGACATATCATCCTCTTCTGTGTGTCCTTCTCTCTCCTTTACAAAGGCTGCTACGGTCAGTGGGAAGCAGCTGCAGAAACTCAAATCTAAGCCAGGACTACAGGTTATATTTTCATACACAGATCTGGCATTATCCACACATTGGATCTCTACTTGCCAGTTCTGTCAAAATTATATCAGTGAAGAGAGAGAGAAAGGTTTGCTTTGACAGTATTTCTGAGGTAGAAACACTGAGAGACTGAGAAGCGTTTTCACACCCTTTTTTATACAGAATGTGTGATTTTTAAATAAGTACCAGAGAGAAAGTAACTTTGCCAAGGCTACCAGCCCTACTGGCTGATCTGTGGACATGGGTATGGTGTGTAATTCACATGGGTTCAGGTTAAAGCACTTTAGTTACACTCTTAAGTTAGCAGTTTCAATTATAAACACAAGTGATTGTTGTTATTTTCTGTTGAAAGCTGGGAGAAAGCAGTAGGAAAATTCCCTTATATTTCACATAACCAAGCATTCTTTTATTTCTTTTTTTTTTCAGTAAATCTGGGTGGTTTTTTTTTACATCAGTAAAATGGTGATGAAGAAGGCCAAAAGAAAAACATCAGGAGCCTGAAACTGCCTGTTTACTTTCCAGCAGCACTCTGCTCTGGCAACTGCAGTGGGGATTTTTTAACCCCTTGTGCTCCCTTTACAGCATATGAAGGAGTGGTAGTGAGTTTAAAAATGAGCTTTGAATGTGCAAAGTAAATACGTCTTGATTAAAAAAAGCTTTAAGAATCCTATAGAATGTAGAAAGAGGGGGCTAACACCGCTTCACTGCTCCCCTTCTGGATGCTGTTATGCAGATAATCCTGTATTACATGTGATAAAAGATAAACAATCCGTGATGAGGTTGTCCTTTGGGCATTTCTATAAAGATTTTCCTTGATGATTAAGGAAAATCCTGTGGAAATAGTCAATTTTATAACACACACACACACACATATATATATATCTATCTGTTTCAGTTTACTCATTAACATCAGAGAACTCTACAATAATGACTCAGTCTGCTATTTTCAGGGGAAAAAAATGGCAACAGTGCATCTGGGCTCGAAACCACCTCCTTCAGCAGTACTGCAATATTCAGGGCTATTTCACTTTGCATCAGAGACAGAGGGATGTCTCGTGCTGCTGCACATGAGGCTCACCCTCAGGCTTTGGCCCCTTATTTTAGAATACTGTGGTAATTCTTACATGTTCAGAATTTTATAAATAAGTACTTCTGAGGGAGTCAGGATTTCTTACTCCTTAGCCATTTGTTTACCATTGCTTTCCTCTTTGGATTATTTGCTGCCCCTTTCCAGTGTTGTGTTTTCCTGCCTGAGGCTTGGGTGGCTGATCTCTTCTTGTCATTCCTTGGTGCCTGAGTGGGCTTTCCTGGGTGGGACTTCCTGGCTGGAAATGAGGAGAAGCTTTGTTCCTGTCTTCCTTTATCACCCTCAGTTTCTGCCTCCCTCGTCTCAGTTAGACTTTTCCTTTTCCTCTTTCCTGTCAGTTATACTTTTCTTTTTCCTCTTTCCTGTCTCTGTTCCTCTGCCACAGGTTTGCCCATGGATGCACCCTTCCAGGGGTTCCAGCAGAGAAAGGGCTTCAAGCCTCCTTGCCTTCCATGCTATCCCAGCTTCATGTCCATCTCATGGCTGCCAGCTGCCCTCATTTGCTTACTATTCATCCTTTCTCTTCTCTTTCTTCCATCATGGCTCCCAGCTTCATCCTGTCCCTTTGCCTCATGATACAGCCACCTCTGTGCTTCTGTCCTGGAAGATCTGTCTCACATCTTCAGCCTGTAGCCCCTCTTGCCTCCCTCTCTTGTAGTAAGCCCAAATACAGCTTTTTATAGGTTCTCCAGAAACCTGTAAAAGGGGAAAGAGCTGGCAACTTTTGTCAGAGGAACATGGAGTTGTATTCAGTAGAGATAGTACTTAGTCCCTGAAGTCTGAAAATGTAGGAAGGTGGGAGACAACTGTGAGAAACAGAAATGCCAGAAAAATGTGGAGGATTTGGCAGCCCTGTCTTTATGTCTACTGTGTTATCCTGCAGAACAGAATTGAAGACAAACATATGAATGTGCTAGCATTTAAGTTACTGGATGCAAGTCTGTTACTGAATTACTTTGAGGGTTTTTATTTTTTTAGTTTCACGGTTAATTTTTTTTGCCATTGTTTTGCTCTATTTAGTTTCTCTTCAGGTAATAGTAGAAGTTACATTGCTCCAGAACAACTCCAGACCTCCCTCTTTCAAAATGCTTGTTTGATATTAATCTCCTTTGGCTAAAATCAGATCTAATTGAATTCTGTCAGATTGCCATTGCTTTGTGTCATTAGCCCAGGACCAGACTGTAGTCATGAATCTTTGGGAAAATCCATCATAAAAACACTGGTAGGAAACTGGTTAATACCAGTCTAATGCAGTTAATCAGATTATCTTAAAAGTACATACCTCTGCAACCCCTTTGTAACTCTATCACCTGGCTTGCCCAGTTCTTTTAACTATTTTTATGTTGCAAAGTGGGGAAAATTCAAAGTCCTTTAAGTGCAAAAAGTAGCAGGCATCAAAACAGTGATGATTTCAAAATCAGCCTAATCATTATTCAGTATTACGGTTACCTCTGATGGGAGGTAATACTACTGTGTCCCTCCTTGTCTGAAACTGCTTACAGCTGCTCTCTGCAGTTCACATCATGTGTGCAGTCAAATCTTGCCGTGTCTGCCACTGCTGATACAGAGCTGCATACTCTGGGAGTACAGTTTACCATCATTGTAAATAATGCTGTACTCATTACAAAGCTCTGAAGTGACCTAAAATTTATCGGTTCTAATTACTGTAATGTAACTATTGACCTCAATAAACTGACTGAACTCACAAAAAGATAGTTTCACCAATAAGAAGCAAAATGAAATGTTACTTGGTGTAGATATATAGATTATCTGGCTCAGGAATAAGTGGAGACAAACAGAGCATAGACCTGAACTGCTAACTCATTCAGACTGCTATTTTTGTCTTTAACTGGAACGGAAGTTGAACCATTACTTTGAAGTCTTGGCTGTATTTGATCTAGAACTGAACTGCTTCCAGCTTGCCTTTCTGCAAAGTGTTTCTATCTGCTGCTCGTGAATCCTGTCATCCTCCCATGCCAGCCTGCATGGCCTGTGCCGTGTTGACAGCTGCATGGCAGCACTGTGTTGCATTCTTTTCCCCTGCACTACATGAGCTGTCATCCTGCACTGCTCTCAGTTGCTTTGGAGATCCATGCATGCATCAGTGCAAGACAGACCTTTCCTGACTCTGGCATGGGGGACTCCCACTGCAGTGTTGTGAAGTGTGGGTTTGCACTTCCCTCATGGTGTGGAGCTGCAGGGTCCCTCCTGTGTGGCACCTGCACATGACCTGGCTCGAGTGGCCTGTATGTGTGTACGTGTATCTCCATACCTTGTCATGTGCATTGCTGTCTGTCTGCACTGAGTGCTGCAAGCCCAGACTTCTGTGGGATTGAAGGGGCTGAATCAGGCCAAGCACACATCTCTCCCAGTGCCCTGGAGCAACCTGGACAGGACTGCGGATTGTGGGTCCATCACAGTTCCTTTCCTTCCCTCACCCATGCCCAGGGCAGCAATGAGCTGCGTTTCACACCGCTGCTGAAAAGGCTGCAGAGGGAAGGAGATGGGAAGTCCAAACTCACACTGAGAGCCTGTTTCTATCTTGTAACCCATAAATCCTGTCTAAACAGTTAGGTGGTTCAGTATGAGCAAGCTTGAGGTGGTTCATCATTACCCACACTGGTTAACAAATACTTACTGATCTCCAGCCTAGCTAAACTACAGTCATGTTATCACATTGGTCCCTTCCCTGACCAATGAAGTAAATATGAATGTGTTTTTCTGTATTATGATATGAATAAGGGCCAAGGCTTTGTGGTTTTCGAAACCTGGTCATGATATCCATTGCCATGGCAATTAGGCCATCTAAATGCACAACATGACAGGGTGTTGGCTCTGTGGTCATCCTGGTCTTCCTGGGGCTTTCGCTAGCATGGATGCTAAAGCTCACCCAGCAGACCACAGGCACTGGGTCCTCCCTTCTCAGACCATCAGGTGGATTTTCATGCAGTTACCCATGTTTTACAACACAGAGCTATAAATACATCAATAGAAGCAGAGTTTCTAAGTGGGCAGAAAATGGCAAGCTGCAGAATGCATACTGATATGCATCTATCTCTTTGGAGTTAGTTTTTACTTAGCTTTCAAACTTACATAAAATTCAATTCATTTACCTTGGCTGAAGGTTGCATGTGCTTTCTTTGTATTTCCAATCAGATGTGCTACAGCTTTTCTTAGTTTTCTTGAACCTTCCAGGAAGACCCTTGGCCATCGAGGGTCTCGTGATCCATTCCCAGCTGTCTTGAGGCGGCGCAGGCACATGCTGTGCTGTGCTGTGCCACTCTGTGCTTGGCCCTCAGGACCGTGCTGTGCTCTACAGATTCCTTGCCATGGGGTAACCTCAGCTGGCCAATCTTAATGGAAGAGCCTTTGGGTGGCACCTACGTGGTACCAGTAGTGACACCATGGCACATACTTGTCTTTCTCTTGAGGTGAAGCAACATACTGTCATTTAAACAACCAGTTGAAAATCCTGTGAAAACTCTTGAAGACCACAATGTGAGTGAGCCTCTCTCCCAATGGGAAGCCTGGGCAGTGTGCCATGCCCTGATCTTAGGCCTGTCTGCTGCTGCTGCCCTTGGGATTCCAGTGTCAGAAGGAACTAGAGGTCTCATAGCCTGCTGCTGTCTTTTCCATGATGTTGATGAAGTAGTTACCTTTCTTGAGAGTATTTGTCATTCTTTCTTGGGGTACAATAGGAACCAGAACCTCCTAGTGCAAAACCGTAGTCCACCCTATGTTTGTGAATGTAATGATAAATTATGTAGGGAAAATTCTATTCTTGAATAGATACCTTTCCAGTTAGGCCACCATTAATGGTGTACGTCATTAAGTTTTAGTGTAATATTGTTTTGTGTGGGAAGGAATCCCAGGCTGAGTCTATTTTTGACCTCTAATGGTTCATTTACAATGAGTTATAGTAGCAGAGTTCAAATGTTTGGTGATTATTGCTGAGCTGATCTACTATCAGTCAGTTTTAAAAATAAAACTTGCAATTTGAAGAGTATAATTGAAGTTCCTTAAGAGAGCCCTGCTTGACCTTTCAGCAAATGCACTGGATTTCCTGAACCAGCACTCATGGGCAAGGTGATGCCACAGGGCAATACTGCCCAGCACGGTCCTGCTGCTTAATGGGGCTATTGACCTCTCCTCGCTGGTTCTCTGCTTCTTGTGGGGCTCATCATGGTGTGTTGCAGTGCTCATGAACTTTAAGTGTCTTCTTAGAGGAAACAGTGGGAAACTAAATTGCCACATAGGGAGGATCCTGCAGGAAATAAAAATGTGTATGAAAAAGATAAATGAGGCGCAAAATGTGATCAACTGGTTCAAGTACCAGCCGTGTTTTGTTTGCAAGAGTGTGTCTGGGCTCTGCAATATCTATTCTATTTCTCACAGAAGTTCAGTGTTTGGAAACTGGTGAAGAGTGGGAGCCAAATTTGTCTGTCCTTTTCCAGAACTTTCCCAGGGTCGGTTTTGCCTGCACCCGGCCCTGACTGTGTGCAGGCATGTAGTTTCATACGGAAATGATAAGCTCAGCTGGGATGCAGGAATGTCTCCAAAAGAGTTTCCTTTCAAGGAAGCACACAAGCCCTTAGCAGTGATGTCTGTATGTGACTCTGCTGTGTATCTAAAACTAATTAAACACTTGACAGGTGTTTTTTGGTTTTGTTTTGCAGGAAGAAATCATTCCTGTTTTCAGCTCTGTACGCTGCCTTTATATTTGGTGGTCGGCACCTAATGAACAAACGAGCAAAATTTGAACTGAGGAAGCCGCTAGTGCTCTGGTCTTTGAGCCTCGCCGTCTTCAGGTAGGCACTTCCTTCACACCACCTGCCTTTGAAGAGGTCCTGAAGAGCTTTGGGGCTCTTCACGTACAGCAGCACTGCTAGTGTGATAACAGGCTCACACAGAAGTGGCATTTCTTTGCTTCTGCTGTTCAGGGTTGTGTCCTGATCCACTCCTGAACGCTGATGATCCCCTTTGACTTACCAGATCGTAGGGTGTTTGAAGAGGGGAGAAATCAATATAACCCTCTTGGAGAACAAAGGTGAAAATGAACGAGGACCTGAGAAAAAGTGCCTATTATTGCAATACATTTACCATGCAACTTACAAATGGAAATAAACACATTAAGATGTTAGTCTTGTTCTCACTTACTTGTAGTATTATGTTTATATGGTGTGTGTGTGTGTGTGTATATGGAATATTTAGTCAAGACTCTGATCTCCATTACAGTGAGGTAAACCAAAAGTCAGTGCTTTGATGACAGGTAAATTAGACCACTGTAATTGATATCAGGAGCTGACTTCCATCACAAATTGTTTGTGACTGTAGCAAAAAGGTGGCTCCACATGGAAAGGCTGTTTTTTAGTAATGCGCATCTCTTGGCTGTGTGTTGACTCCACAGAGTATGGGGAATGTCATGTACAGATTGTTGGTAGTTGCTGAAGTCAGAAGCAAAACTGACCAACCTGAATTCCACTTTATCTGCTTAATATGCTAATTTTTAATGAAGCTGAAGTTAAATGAATGAACAAACAAATGCTTATAAAAGTAGCCCTTACAAACACATGAATTTTGGTACAAATTACTAGTAATGACCTGAGGATTTTCCTTCATTTCAGTGACTGTTGGGACTGTGAGTTATAGCTCACTCAACATACAGACGATCCACAAACTGCTACCAAACACTGCTACCTGTATCTTTCTAATATCAATATAATAATTACTGATTATATTAGTTCACAACTACATAAAACAGGTTTGCTTACTGAGCAGGTGTGAATGGTGCATTATTTTTCACAGGATGGGAGTAGTATTTGCTGAGAGACTCTGCAGAGTGAAATAAAGCAGGCATGAAGAAGTTTGGCTTTTTTCATGGCTTTTCCTTTTTTTCTCCAAAATTATATCACCTTCAAACTTTCCAAAACTCTGGCAGGGGAAAAGAAATTGTATTTCTAATACCTAGGACATGCTAACAGAAGAACTGTAATTTGGCTTGGTTTTAACAGTTCATCAACACGATAAAGAATATCTCAGAGCAGACAAAACTTTTAGTGGTCTGGATAACTTTGAGAGCAAGTTCTAACACTGTGGAAATTTGTAATTTGCATTTGATTGCACTTGGTGCTGTACTTCTGGCTGTGTGTCTAACATCATTTTGCTTTAAGGTCCTGTAAGCAGTTGTCATTGTTTGTTTCAGAAATGTCTGTATCTCAGCAGCTGTTGAATTGGCTCCTAGATGGCATTTCATTTGTGGATCAGTTTGTAAAGTGGTTTGTTGCCAGCAGGATCCCAATTCTGATTGCACTTCCTTATTGAATGTGGACACTAGGAGCTAGCGGGTTTACACAAAGCATTTTTAGTGTAATTCTCAATCTGCGGTGGGGAAGCATGATTTTTGAACTCTCCTTTGCAGAAGATGTCTAGAGCAAATTTAAAAATTAAATTACTTTGAGATGTGGCTGATGTTCACAGTGTGGGGTTTTTAAGCAGTTTCACTAGCTGATTTCCTCCCAAAATCACAAGTAAACAATGCACAGATCAATGAATAGCATGAATTTACTCTACCCTGTCTAGATGGAATTCGAAATTAGCACTTTCATTACTTGCTAATTGGAGTTTCCCATCATAATCGTATGAAATAGCTAACTCATGGCCAGCATGAGCTGCTGAGTGATACTGGGTGATGTGAAAATGTGGCCTTCGTGTTTTGAAGGTACGAGAAGCCAGGATTAATCTGCCACAGAGACCACCTCAGTGAGCTCTGCTTGTGCAAATAAGAAGCATTGGCCAGAAGGGCACAGTTAAGAGAGGGATTCACAGGTCCATAGTTTGCTTCCTCCATCAACTCAAATAGCACCGTTCAGGGACAAGTGTTCCCCAAGCACTGCAGAACTCACCCTCTCCTCTGTATGTTAGGAAAAGAGAAAGCAGAGTGGAGTGGGTGTGTGAGATGTTTGGCCTGCACAGAAGCACTCTGCATTTACCCTGCTGGATTTGCAGTTGGCATCAGTTGATTATGAAAATTATATGACTATGCTTTGCTCTTCTGAGGTGCTGAGTAGTGTGCAGAAGAGTGAAATACGGAAGGGGGAAAACCAACCCAAAATGTTTGCAGTAAGAGAGAGTATGAAACCTTTGTAGCTTCCATAGCAACATGCAATCCCATACAAAACCCCTTGACTTCTTGCCTGGAAAACAGAAAAAATGGCAAAGAATTCATTAAAACGTGAGACAAAGCCTTCTTATAAAAGTGTTCATTGGAACATCCATTACCTGGTGCTTCAGCACCACTGCTCTTTCTGGGGCCATTGGTCACAGCCTTACTGATGCAAGCAGCACTTGAAATACTGTTAACTTTCCAAGTAACTTGGATTTGGTTTTTTTCTGGCTCCTGTCATAACTAGGTGTTGCATTTATACATTCTTGGTCTGAAAGGCATTCCTGCTTCCTCCAAAGGTCAACTCAGATACATTTAGAGGATTGTAGACTTACTATGGATCCAGGAAAATGCTTCTTAAATTTCAAAAGACTTCCTCTTTGGCTTTCTGGGAAGCTAAAATGCTATGACTTTAACAATACCTTGCAGAAATTCTAAGTCTGCCATGAGTGGTTGTACTGAGGAAGAAAAACCTGCCTGGAGAGCCCTCAGTATTCTGCCTCAAGGTCATTGTGAGGCTTTTTTCTGGACTCCTTGTTTATCTCCCTTTTAGCACTCCTACCATTTTACCTGCTTCAAATATCCTCAGAAATAGTAACACTTAGCAGAGGCTGAAAAGATGTGTTTAGGGCTTTAAAAGAAAAGGAAATTGCCTGCCAGGCAATGACATGGTCCTTCTTCAGAATGTATCCTGTATGCCCTCGAGCTTGCCAAGATCATTTAAATGTGGTAGCTGCTACAGTAGGAAACTTGCCACGCTTATAAATAAACAAAACAACTACACCACCCTGCTGAGCTTGCTGAGCATTCAGGAGCCCAGTCAAGAGCGAGTTTTGTGTCAACACTGGCAGCCAGCAGGATTCCTGAGGAAAAAAAGCAGCTTTATTTCCCTTTGAAAGCATTGACTAGTTTTGAACATTTTGTCTCTGAAAACTTAAGTGGGAGCAATGACAGTAAATCTTGCTTTTCACTTGGAAGCCACTGTGAAAACATCATCTCCTGAAAACTTTTGCTGAGAAATCAGTTTGAGATACTGGGGTTGCTGGGCTGGTTTGTTTTTTTGGTCCCTAGCAGGTTTGTTGACTTGTTTCAGTCATTGAGGATTTGTTCTGTTTTGTTTTGTTCTGTTTGAGTTTGTTGTCTACATTTTAATTAAGTATTTTACCCAGCCTGGTTACATACTGCGGTCATGGGGGAGCAGTCCTGTGTTGCTCTCTGTTAACAGGAACCTGCTGTTAGGAAGCTACACAAAAAGGTCTTTCTTCAGTCCCATATGACCCCAAGGAAACCACTGCTGTTTCACCTACACAATCAAAGTGATGGTCAGTCCTGTATTTCTGAATAATTCTTGCGGTTAAAAATTGGCAAAACACATCAAACCTGAATTGCCAGTTTTATATTTGTGACACTTTGAACATAAAGTTAGGGCCATTCATTGAATGTTTTACTTGGAGTCTATCAAGATAAAGTGTCATGCTGGCATCCGTAGAAATCAGCAAAGCTGAGGCCAGGACCCACAGAAGGATACGAAGTCATTAATTCATGTTTTCATTACATCTCAGATGGATTTTTGTAATTCCTTTTATAGGCCACGGAGTCTGTGTATGGGTAGCATTTCTATCAAGGAGCTTAAACGTGTTTGATCGCCTTGTCTTCACAGAGGACAGCAGCACGGCACCGTTTTCCTGTGCGTCCTTAAGGGGCTGACAACAGAAATTTCAGGGTCAAGGCTCTAACTAATTATAGTAAAGGGTTGTCTTCCCTAGGGAGTTCTGGCACATCAGTAGAGGAGGCTAAGAAGCTAAAACATATAATGTGAGGCAATCATTTGTAGGCAGAGGCTAAGCTTGACCATGACTGGTGGGTGCAGTGAGAGGAGGAATATCTCTTCATCTAGCTAAGCCACACCACTATAATGCTCTTATCATCCCCTGAGATCACTTAGATTCTAATCCAAACCCAGCTATGCTTTGTAGCAGTGGTAGAAATGAGTAGATGTCAGTACAGGGTTTCCAAATGTCTTTCTTCCTTGTAAGCAATTTCTCTTAAGTTGTAGAAATGGTATCAAATGTAGCTAAAAGGTCACTGGCTGCTTGCCACAAAGCCAACCAGGGCCTCAAAAGTGAAGTATTCCCACAACAACAGGTCTTATATTTGAAACACAGACCCAAAAAGACTCACTAAAAGAAGGTGACTCACTTTGCCTTTACGGGACTGCTGTTGACGAAGCACAGCAGCACTTGTAGAGGGGTTTGCACTCATTCCACAGAGGGCTCCTGACAAGGTAGTCCGAGACACATCTCTATGTGAAGAGCTCAGTTCTGAGCTGAATTAAACAGAAAAGACAAAACATATGTTTAAATAAAAGATTTCAGTTGCTTGGATTTGTGACTCTGAAATACATTCTAGTTATCGTGCTTGTAAGTAGGAAAATCGATGAAAGATGATTGAGATTTATGTCCCCTCTCAAGAGCTGCTATTCACAGATACTTGCCATGGAGATTTAAACACAACTTAATTTCATATGTTGCTGAGGAACCCATCAAAATCTTAAAATACTCTGAAATTTTTTAAGGTCCTGACAGTACATTCAAAGAGAAAATTAATTACTGAAAAGAGGAATGTTTGCCAAATAACATTAAAATTAATAAGCAGCATTTAAGGTGAATTAATAATCTTCTCACTTATAAATTTTAAAGGAAATTAACTCAAAGTGAAACATTACCTATATTTGTAAAGCATTAATGCATATTCTCAGGACATTTCTCAGAACCCAAATCAATAAAAGGCTTAATGTACACCTACTTAACAATTTATTTCTATAGGACCGTGTTCATCTTTACATGCTTACCTGATTTTCTTACGTAACAGATAAAGAAACGTCTTTTTAATTACCATTTTGGAGCTGAAGTTGAGTATTGGGTGAACAGTAGAAATTCAGAATGATTGAAGAGAAGACAAAAATCCATTGGACGAGATTTAACTGTTTAATAAGAAAAGTTTCTTTTCCTTAAGTTACTGTAATTCCGGTAGGAAAATACAAACAGTGTTGTGTAGAGTGAATTCATACAGTGCAAAACACTATCCTTATTCCCAGAATTGTAACTGATGCCATGGCACAAAATACTGTGTCCATCTTCTAAAATCTCACACCTTTGTTCACTCTGCAGTTAACTCCTGTGGGCTCTTGTGTCAAAGTAGTTTTGAATGTAGGCTGGTTTTACTGTTTTTGCCTACTCATGCCTAATTAAAAGTAAACCAAGGAGTCACTATGAGACGTGGCTGATTCTACTTTACAGGAGATATGGATAGGACTGTCTAAAAATTACCATGAAAATCTCTTTTTCTCAGTGTTAAGCTGGGCCTCCTTTCTTTAAAACCTTTTCTTTCTCTCTGATTTGGCTTGCTTGTCTTCATTGCTGGAAAATGAACATCTTAGCAAAGTAAATTCAATACATTATTTGAAAAGCTGCTGTTGTGCTCATTTTGCCCCTGTTCTTTCCCCTCTCTCGCAATCAATGAGTGTGTTGACACTCAGTGTGTCACCTTGAATTACACCTTTCTCGTGAGCTCACCCTGTTCCAGCCCACGGGAGCCATCACAGGTCACCACTCAGCATGAGTGGTACCCAAAGCAGAGCCCCAAGGAGCGAAACTTTGCCTCTCAGTTTTATACAGGGAGCAGACTGAAATGTTACTTGAGGAATAAAGAACATCTGTCTGGTGACTTAAGCAGGGAACTGTACTAGAGAGAAAGTAGATAATTAATTCAAAAGGAATCAAACCTCCCTTCTCTCCCCATGTGGCGGCACTTCTGTATTTTACTCAGCCTCAATACTTGGTTTGTCAGCATGGTAAAAGGGCCTCCTCCATGCAGAAATCCCTGGGGAACTGGTGTCTCCAAGTATTTTCTTCTGAGTAAGTCCCTGACAGCTTGAGCTCGTTGGAGACAGTGGGAATACAACACTGAGAGGTGTTAACTCGCATGACCTATCAAATCCAACGCCTCGTCTGCGGACGAGCTGTTAATAAACACTGCCAGACCCAGCAGTGCTCGCACGCAGGGCTTGGCTGCGTATGGGTGTCGGCCCGTGGCTTAGCAGAGTCACTGTTTTGTCACAAGTTTAGCTTCTTCTCAACAAATGTGTCTCCTTGTGCTTGTACCATTCAGCATCCTCCGCCTAGGTTGTTGAATTAAAAAAAAAAATAGTTGCCAGTTGTAGGCGAATCCCTGAACTTCTCTAGGTGCTTGCAGGAGTATTGCCCCACTGAGGACAGAGTGAAAAAGATGATCAGTGCCTCCAGGCCTGCAGTTGTTATTAAATTTATGGATCCAAGCAGCTCATTACAGTTGTATTATAACTTTTAGCTTCTTTAAGCCTGCTTTATTCTGTCAAATGCTAGTGTTTCCCTGTAACTTAGGTTTTTCTAACTTTGTTATCTGCCAGTTTTACAGCTTTACTGATGGCTGGCTTCATTGGTTGGCCTGATTCTTTGCTGAATCTTTTACTTTATTACTGTTTGGCTTTATTTGCATAGGATAATTTCAGACTCCTGAACACATACATTTCAGTGCTATACATGACAGTTACTCTGCCAACTTGATACATTTGATCCTGTAAGTATCTTTCATTTATCACGCAGAACTAGATAATGCCGCTTTTTTGGATTATCATTTAAATCACTGCAATTCTACACTTACTCTAAGGTTGCTTTGAGATGATGTTGGATGCTGAGAATAATTTCAGTAACAACACAGGAACAAGTGCAAATGCCCCTGATGCTTTCATTAAGGATTGCTTAAGAGGCACACTGTGCTTATGAATCCTCGTGGGCTACTTTAGAAATCCTCAGATGGATTCCTTAATTCCTGTGAGATTTTGCACCAAATGCAAGGCTTAAGTTGAAAATTGATTTTTTTTTTCCTTTTTAGTAGTTTAGCCACAGTCCAAACTTGCTGAAATGAATATCTAAGAACTAGGAAATACTTCTTGAAAGGAAAATATCTCATTGAGTATGCAGCCCTCACAGGGTGCCAGGGAATTTCAGCTACAACAAAGTCCAGTTATTATTTAGTGATGGTATTGCTTGAGAAGTAACAGCTTTCATCAAGAAATACTGTTCCTGCAAGTTCCTAACCCTCCATGTGCCAGATTACCAGGAAGCAATGTCAGGTAGCAGCACACTGAAGAGAGTAAAACTAGATGATAGGTAATTACTATTGATTAGCTTTTAACTGCCTTTTTGGCAATCAGAGGAGATACAGGGATGCGTGGGTAGAGCTGGAAAATTATTTTTCATTCTCTGTAAGAAAATAGCTACGTGTTTTTCAGCAGTATATGGTTAGAAGGGTGTCCCTGTAAGCAGCTTACGCTATTCTCTGGTGTTCCTCGGGTGATGATTGAGTGCAGCTGCCCTTCAGCCTGACCACTGCTCTGTGCTTATCTCCACCAAAACCCAGTGGGCCTTGCATAGCTGCCAAGTGCTCTGGATAAGGCTCTCCATGCAAGTATAACTCTTTTCACTTCTACCAGTTACCTTCCTTTCTGTTGCACAGACTACTGGTAGGGGTGTACACCCAGCATTTTTTTTTCTACTGTGCTTTGTAACCAGTGGAAGTTCTTCCACCAGCTCACAAAAGTTCACTTTATTGATTTTTTTTTTTGTGCTCTGCTCTCTGGATTGTCTGAATATAGCTATTCCCAATCATAAGGAAGGCCAGCCTGGGGGATCAAATTGCATTTCCTGGAGAGGTATTTCAGGCTCTGTGAGGAGAGACTGGAATGCAGTACCTGTGGTAGATTGATTTTTATCCACACAAACAAATAAGCCTTACGAGTAGTAGTTGCAGCGGTTGGCAGAATTGTTGAGTTTGCCACTTTAGCAAGGGAGAGTCAGATGGATTTTCCTCTGCTGTGGTGTTAATTTGATTAAAATCTCCAGATGACAGTGTCCATTGATCAGGAGCCCTGCAGAGATGTCACTGTTTGGGTACGTTTAATGAGGTCCCTGGGGAGGGAAAAAAATAAGTTAGGTCTGGCTTTTTTTCCAGTTTTGTCAATAAAAAGGACAAAGAAATGGTTTGGGTAGCCAGGTGAGTTGTGACTAAGAAATCTGCCGACAAGAGGGAAGGGCTGAAGGGAGTGGCCCCACACTGAGGGATTTTTAGCCAAGGAGAAAAAAAAGGCTGATGCAAGACGCACAGTATCTGCTCTCACGTGGAAACCACAGAGTGAGCCATCACTTTAACAGAACTCATTACCTTCCCCAAAATTTATCACATGGGATCCTAACACCACCCAGGCATGTATGCGTATGATTATGGGTCTATAAAGCTGCATAAATGATATATTATTTCTTAGAGCCATGTAAAATACTTGCACAGTTTCTAAATCAGTCTGAGCTGGCCTGACTTCAGGTTTTGGTCCCAACTGAAAACTCAAATGATTTGCATTGAAAAGCTTTCTAGAAAGGCATCTGGATCAGTGCAGTAGACATGTTTGAAAAGCAAGGCTTGTGTGCTTGGTTCAGTGATGGGGGTCTTTTTTAGAAATGGAAGTTCTCTGAAATTTGCTTTGGGATTTTGATAGGACTGAGCCCAAACCTCAAAGTATGTGTGAATTTATGCAAAGAAAAGTTTTCTGCCAAAAAGACTGATAATAACTGCAAAGATCAGCACAAGTTGTGCTCACACACATGGTCCTGAAAGCCAGAGAACCTCATTTTAAAACACTTCCAGTACTTCTAACCAGCAGGTTTTAGGATAAGCAAGCGCCATACTGAAAAAAAGTGCTACTCCTCATCTTCCCCTATTCCTACCTTTTTTTTTAACATTACTGTGGCTTGGACTCCACCCTGAATGAGTCTCCTTCACCTTCAAGGACAATAAAGGAGGACTGTGTGGGTGAACTCCAGGATCCATTTGTTTTCCTTCCCAGTTAGGAAGTGGTCATGGGGAGAGGCTGAGGGGCAGCTAGGCAGCAAAACATCAGAAGGAAGGTTTTACTGTTGGGGCTTGTTAAATTCTTGGTGTTCTCATGCCCTTGCATTTGTGTATGTTTTGGAGGGACCCACTTCTGTTATTCAGAGCAGTGGATTATAGACATAGAATTTGTAATATATGTAATGGTACCTAATACAGCATTGGTACAGTTCCTGCTGCGTTCTCAACTGTAGCCTGTGTATTTCCGAGGTTTTGAGTCAATCCTGGGATTTTCTGTCACCCTGTAAAGGAGAGTGTTTGAAACAAGATCCAGCAGAGATGCCAACCACTGACTTGAATGCCTTTTAAATGGCTTCCTAGAGCAGAGTAGCTGGTCAGAGCACGGTGCCACGTTTTGAACTCTCTAGTGCCAAGGCTGGCTGGAAAGGCTCCTGCCTTCCGCAGTCTTTGTTTTCCCTGTGAATGGGAGCAATGAAATCATGTCATTAAAAAGTGGAGGAGAGACTATTTTAGCTGCATCATTCACCAGTCCAGGCAAATGGCGTGGCCATGGAACCAGGCAGAGCAGCACGGCAGGGTGGGCAGCGGGCACTGGAGGCAGCAGCCTGCCTGTGGGATGGGTGGAGGGGTGGGATAGCTCCAGCATGAAAGGGCCAGCAGAGCTCACTTTGGGGTCCATGGATACAGGAGCTCAGAGAAGAGAAGAGCCACAGAGAATGCTCATTGCTAGTAGTCACATTCACCTCCCAAAGAAAGCGAACATTTTCAAATAGAACATTTTCTCAGCTGGAGAGGTAAAATTGCAAGTGCAACAAGGGCATTCATCATTACAAGCTTTCAGGCAGTTTAGGAAGTTAAAGACATTTTCTAGTCTGAAACATTTGTGAAAATTGTGCTCTTAATTACAATGGTTTAGGCATTTTATAGATACCTTGCAGCCTTTCAGACACATGGGCTGAAGAGGATGAATTCTATGTTCTTTTTAAAGAATGAGTTTAACATAAGTGCTCTTAAATGACTGTTCTGTTAATTTTTGAAAAAGTGCTTTTAAAGATGTTCAGTTACCATAAGAAAGAAGTGTATTGTGAAATCAAGGTGCTTTTTCCATAATTTTTTCTTTTTCCTGCCTGTTGTAAGAGAATAAATAATGGTCCCAAATAATTTTATCTATAGGCTAGGTCTTGGAGGACACAGGCATGAGAGAGTTGTTCCTGTGCTTTCAATTATCTGCTAGCAACTGAATTGTAGTAACTGAGCACATGGTTGTCTAAACACAGTTAACAAGGGGTAAAATATGGTGGCAAAACCCTCCTTCTTTGCTTTTACAGTTTTACACTAAAATTGCTAAATATAGAATGAGCCTGTAAGTAGTTACCATAGTTCATTGGCACCAGAGAAAACTTGGTAACATTTTTTCACATCTGTGCCCAAAATTACTTTTCTTAAAGGAAAATGTGAGAAAATTATAGCCAGTGGGATTGTTCTTTTCCCCCAGTGAAATGCAAACAATATAGACCAGAAAGGAGCTCTATAGTAATGTTATGATAGTCTTAAATCCCAAACATACAAAAAGAAGCATTGCAGTCCTCTGAAAGATTGACTTTGCAATAATCAGATTTTTTCATTTTACAGCGAGAGTTCAGGGTTCTGTTTTTGTCCATGGTTGACTCACTGGTTATGTCTTCAGGCTTTTCCTTCATAGACTTGGCTGGATAGGAGCCTTTTAAAATGGGTTTCCCACAGACTCTGTTGCTGCTGAATAGGATTAAAACTGCATTTTTGTAGTTTTATCAATTGAAGGCATAAGTAAAGGAGAACAGGAGTTTTTAAGAATATTGGCATTGAATTTTCCACCTCACTTTTGTGTGTGGTCATGTCGCGAGGAGTTAAGCACCCCATCATGGATTGTCATCCATACCTGATTTTATTCTGGAGTTCACTGGTGCAGAACAACTACAATAGTTAAAACAACTGCAAAACTTCCACGAGGGAGAAAATAAAAGTATTTTCTCTTATGTTTAAGGTCAGTTGCTGCAATCTGCAGCAGTCTAAGTAAACTCAGAAGGTGTGACAGTGGGGAGGAGGTAGAAGCGTGAATGCTCTTGAAACTCACTCCCTTGGTTCACATTCTCTGTCACTTCTGTCCAGCTGTGTCAGGCCAAATCAACCCTGGTGTTTGCCTAACGTATTTTCCTAAGGGAAAACAGAGGGAAAGCGAGGGTCTGACTGCCTCTGTGGAAGGCACATCCAATATTTGGGCTAGGTCAGAAAGTTTTCATCTATTGGTGTTTCTAGAAGAGCACAGCTTTGTAAACTTGCACGTATGTCTGTGCACATCACTCTGTATTTTTAGATCTTGAAAGTGTGCTGCCAAAATATCAAATATACAAGCAATGAAGTGTTGTTAAGAGGTGTACCAATAGCTTTTATGTCTATAAACTATTTATCTTGAAAGATCTAGGTGTACCTTAGGTAATTAAGATGAAGGACTTTGGACTTGAAGGTTTAGAGAGTGGCTTTAAAAAGTGGAAAGAAAATCTGTAGTAGGTCAAAGGACTGTGAAGAAAATTCCTCATACTGCAGTGTGTTTACTGTTTCTTCAACTATACTGTTTTCAGTGATACAGAGTGAGGTCAGACCTCTTTCTGCTTACATCAAACAGACCTCCTGGGTAGGGCACTGAACCACAGTGAATCACAGAATATCCTGAGTTGGAAGGGACCCACAAGGATCATGGAGTCCAGCTTTTAAGGAAATGGCCCATACAGGGATTGAACCCACAACCTTGGACTCACAGAGTTATCCCGACTCAGATGCAGATTTTTGACAGGACAATTAAATTTCAGTTTGCCTCACCTGTCTGTCTTTGAAATGGGTTTTATGTTTAACCACCTTACAAGGCTATCACATGAGTAAAGGACATAAAGTTCTGTGAGGAATTCACAAATACAGTGTTAAGGGCCTTGGAGATGCCACACAGACGGAAGTCTGAAGGAAATTACCTGGATAGACCCCAGCTTATGAACAGCTTTGTACTTAGTAGTTCTTCACACAGGAATGTCTGACTTAAAGTAGTTGCTGGCCTGAATGTTATTTAGGTTGGTAACTCGGGGATAGCCCAAGCTGGAAGTGGTGGGTCTTCACTGTTGGAAAGCAGAGGAGACCAAGACCAAGATTTGGGTACGGCAGAGGAAGGTCTGCTCTGTGGAGAGAATGGAGATGTCCTTTTCATCTGAAGCGGATTCAGTGAGGAGACAGAATCTTCTGGGGAGGTACCTGGATTGGTTCTAGGAGGTAAAGCAGAGAAGTGCTTTACAAGTATCTTAACAGTCTTCCTGCAGGAACAGGTCTCCCTCTCCATCACTGACCTTGGCATTGCTTGAAAGCACTTTGGAAATGTTGAAAGATGATGAAACAATAGCCTAATTACATTAATTTTCTTTGCCATTTCTTATAAAAATAACAGTTGAGCTGAGTTCATCAGCTGTAATTTGAAAAGTGTCTCTCTAGGATTTCAAGGTAACTCACTGTTAAGAAGTCCTGTCTCTTAAATGCTTATAAAACACCTCAAAAATATTACATTTAGAGTTAAGAGTGACCAAATCCATAGTCAGTACCATTCTTTTTCAAACTTTTTTTATCATTTAGGTGAGTTCCATTATCGCTGTGTATCCTTCACTGACCAATAGACTGATTAATTTAATTAGGAAAGTTAAACCTCTTCCACAAACCTAGCAAAATATTTTTAATAACTAGGTGCAGACTTACAAAGCTAGTTCTTCTAGTCAGTTATTAATACAAATGAATATTTCATATAGGTTGCCCTTGCGTCACACTGACCGTTTAGGATGTTGGGTGCCAGATCCTTTTCCAGGCTGCTTTTCTGTGAGTTTAGAGGACTCGTTATATTGCAGTGACTTAACAACAGATCTCATTAACTCCGTGAAATCAAAATAAGAGCCATTAATTCCATGTCGGTCACTAGATGGAACAACAGCCAAATGATAGCTTTCAGTCACTGGTCACATTTCATTTGTACTTAATGATCGGCTTCTCACCGTACAGTACAAATATCATGATTTTTCAATTAAAGATAAGTCTAAAGAAACCATATAGTTTCTACACCAGTTTAAATACAAGAAGATGCAGGATTTTTGGTAATTCGTGGAACTTACGCAACTTCAGTTTTATTGAATACCTTCAAGATAAACTAAGACAGGAGTCATATCTGAGATAACATTTAGGTAGTCTGACAACCTTTTAATGACACTATATATTAAGATTTTCATAGGCATGATTGATTCCTTCTCTCTTTTAGAAGATTTGTTCCATCTGGAAAATCCAACTTTTCTTTTTAATACTGCACCATCACATATTGCACATTGCCCAGAGAAGTTGGTGCTGCTCCTCCCTTCCCCCTGCAGAGCTGGCCAGATGTGGATGAATATGTCCATCAGTGGAAAAAAATCACAGCAAGACTTAAGAGGTGATTCATTTAGAAGAAAAGAAGTGGAGGAACAGCTGCAATGAAATCTAACCAATCCACAAACACTCAAGAGCAGCTTGGGTATCAGAAAGCAGATTGAAACAATTGCAAATTCTGGTGAGTTGTGCTGCTCCTTTGCTAGGTCTTGCACACCTCAACCCCCCAGAAAGTGGGGCCCACAGAACCCACATTCTCTCTCTGTGATACTCTGTAACCCATGGACACAAAAGTTTAAGGAAACTTAATTAGCCAGGAAACGTATTTCTCACTTGCCCTTTGCTGCAGTACACTGGAAGGTTGGTGTGTGACCGGGTTTTTCACCAGTCCCCTCCCCGTAGAGGACGGAATGCTGTCTCTGTCAGACAGGCTCTTCAGGAGGCTGCTCTCATAGTCTTAACTCATTTCCCAGCCTCGAAACAGTCTGGCATGTACACCCACAAAAGCTTTTGGAACAATAGTCAGTCTTTGAATAATCACCCAGGCACCAGTAAAAGTCAGTAGGCTGTTGGTCCATAATTCTGGTCAGCACAAACCAGACCATAGTGTATCCTTTTCTCATTTGTCATTGCCCAGATAAACCCTTTAACCTGGACATTCCCTTTTGGTTTTTCTCAGCTTTATAAAGAAACTACCCTTTCTATAGCCACATCCTGGGAGAACTGAAAAAAAATGCAGTTTCTTTTTTTTTGTTTTCCCAGATGATGAGGGCAGACTCCCACAAGCATTCTGATTTGACTACTAAAATTTTGTTTGACTGTCTTGTCTTTTTGCCATTAAGGTTAGCAGTTTCCCAGAGTACTCTGCTCCTAGGGGACGTGAAATCACCACAAAATTTAAAGACAGATTTTAGATTAGGAGCAGGCCAATGGTTCATTAAATCTTCCATCTTTCCCACTGGGCTGATAGTATTGTCACAGTAGCAATAGCAACGCAGCAAGCACACTGTGATCTGACTACCTCACCTGTCCACACAGATAATAGTTTAGGTTTATCTTCTTGTAATAGAGCTGTAAATATATATTTAGTGTATGGCTGCCATACAAATGCATGTTGCAAGAACTCCTGCCCTGTTTGCTAGGTAGGACCTATCCTGATGTCCTTCCTCCCTCCCTGCAACAGGCCATTTCCCGGCACTGGTCTGCCAACTTTATCTGAAGTCACCTAGGAAAAAATAATACAAATTTGGCAAGTGCTCCCTTCAGTGCCTGCATCCTCTGGAGGTGCCTTGGTGTCTATTGAGTCAGCCAAAACTACCATTCTTTCTCACATGGCCAAAGCAGGGTCTTATGGGAGACAGATGGAAATTTACAAACAGCTTAATTTCCAGCAGCAAAATCCATCAGTTTCTTAAGAAATATGTCACCTAGCCCTGTCTCTGCTGTGTTATCTTTGTGGTGCACATCACTGATAGGCTGGTACTCTGGGACCAGGTTTCACAAGACTGAAGAAGATAAGAGTGATAAGAAGTTCAGCCTTACCAGGTGGAGAATCAAAACTGTAAATACTTCCAGAGAACTGGTAAACATACCTACCACTCGTGTTGAAAAATTGCTTTGTTACAAACCTGTTTTTAGGAATGAGTTAAAAAGCACAGCAAGGGAATGACTGAATGATGTGAGATGTTCTTTGACATGGACATACACCTCCCTTGGTACATGGTGCTTGGTAATACCATGAGTTTCTGAGTTTCTTTACTGTTTTGACAACGGTGCTGTTGGGGAGTTCAGTGATGTTTGATGAAGCTGCATTTCTTTTCAAGAAAATTAGTCCTGAGAGTTGTTTCTTATATATGCTTCCTCCCTGCAATTTCCCAGTATCAGTTCATAGTTTGCATGTGTTCTGTTGCTTGGCTAAGCACAGAAATACTCTGCTGCCCCTTTTAACAGAAACTGCTGTCTCTGGGTTTGCTCTCAGGACTGCCCTGCTGCTCAGAGCTGACAGACAGAGGAGTCGCTGTACTTCCCACGCTCCTGTGCCTCAGCATTAGCAGCGCAACTCGTTCCTCTTTCCTGAGGACTTTGGGATTTAAATCAGAAGGGCACAGAAAGGCCATTTTATTGTGTTAAGAGATAACTCTTCAGCAGCAGAAGGGAAGCTTGGAATGACCGCCAAAGTACTGCTGCTGACCAGAACAGGAAGGTGAACATGGTTTGATTTGTCATGAAGGAAGGTGTAGGAAGCTCCACGTTCTTCACCTGCTGCCCTTTAGACATGTCATTTCAATTCAGAGTGCTCCCTCTGTAAATATTTCACATGCTAAAATGAAAAAAAAAAAAGGAGTCAGCAAACAACTAAAGAACCTGCTTCCCCTCTTTTCTTGTTGTTATGGTACAAGCAGGATGCAATCAGTGTGGTCATCTCAGCTGCTTTCCCAGGACCACTGTCTGCTCGATGTGGCTTTCCCAAAGGAGGACGCTGTGCTTTTTGCCATAGCCTTGTGCTCCCTGGGCACAGGCTCACCTGCCAGGACTCCTGTGAGTCACCATGTAAGCAGGCCAGGGCAGAATTAATATTTTTTCTCTTTTCCGGACTGGGAGCTGGAGCTGGACCTGTGGGAGCTCTGTCTGGGTGGCCGGCTGGCTTGCTGCTGGACTAGCCCAGCACACTCACAGCACAGTGTAGTCCAACACCTCAGAGACTGGTTGAACCAGCTGGGCACCAGTGGTTTGGGCTGTTGAACAGCCTGTGAGGCCTGGGAAAGGAGGGTTCTTCTTGAAGTCCCCACCAGCCCTTAATTTTGTGCAGCACAGCTGGGTCCTGTCTGAGGGCTCCCTGCTGCTCTCTGCTGGTGCTGGTTACAGAGAATGACATGCTTTCGAAAAGGTACTCCACTACCGACCTCCAGCTTGTAGCTAACATATTTTTCATTCATCCATAGCCACATTCAAGATTTCTGTCCCCTTCAATGCCATCTTTATCTTGTTCTGCATATACAGATTGCATGATTTGGTTAAGTTTTTTTAAAGATAAAAACCAGAGCAGAGACTTCCTGCTCTGTGATTTTCCTTTAGGGCATGTTGCTATATTCTGTGCTGAACTTTTAAATTTGTTCTTATTTGGAAGTCACATTCCCTGCTCAATTCTGCAGTGTTGATCCTGGACTGGGGTGTCCAGAGGTGTCAGGAGCCAAGTGCAGGGGTGGGTGTCCATAGAAAGCAGCCTGAGCAAAAAAGGAGAAGTGACTTCCACTCTGAGGAGGAGCGTTCTACAACTCCAGCTGGAGTTGGACTGAAGGCTTGAGGTACCTGCTGCTCACTTGGGCTTTTGAGAAACAAATACTTCACTCCCTTCTGGCAAATCGAATGGAGACAGCAGAACGTAGCAATAGGCTTCAGACAGTAACACCTGCACTGTCTTCCCATCAGCCAGCTCTCCAGCCCTCAGTTTGTCTCCTTAATTCTGCGCCTAACCCATGCATGGGATGTGTTTTGAGGCCCTCTGAGTACTGGATTTCTGTGGCCATGTTTTGGTAGCAATTCCTCATCCCCCTCCTCCCCTCACCACTGGGGAAGAGGAGGTAGAGAATTCAGGAGTAAAGTTAAGCCCAGGAAGAAGGGAAGATGGGAGGTGTTTTTAAGATACAGCTTTTATTTCTCTTTACACTACCCTAATTTGATTGGTAATAAAGTCATTTCCCCAAGTGGTGGACTCTGTTTTGCCCATGATGGTAACCGGTGAGTGATCTCTCCATGCCTTTATCCCAACCCAGTAACCTTCTGATATATTTTCTCTCCCATGTTCAGTTGTGGAGGGGACTGATAGAGCAGCTTTAGTGGGTACCTGGCATGCAGCCAGAGTGAACCCACCAATGCCTGTTTGAAAACAAGTTTGAGAGGGAAAAATATTAGCTTGTATTTTACTCATGGATATTTTTTGATCATACTATGGACAGTAAAATATCAATTGGGCATTTGTTAACCTACCAGAGAAGTCACTGCCTGAAGGGAGGAGAATGTAGGACATTTTGAGCCTGAATAGATGAGAAAGCTGCATTAGATGGTGCAGTTTGTTTCTGATCGGTCTCTCTAGTTGTAAAAGACTGTAATTGTACAGTAATTCACTGCTACCTTATTTTGAAAATCCCTGCAGTTGATTCCCACCAGACAGACTGCTTTGCTAAGCAGTTCATTTCAATACCTCACAAAAGCTACAGCAGAAAGCAGGGTGAGGACAGAATGAAGCAGAAGTGATTTACTGAGTAAGCAATGTCATCACTCTGCTGCACATCATGTCTTTGCAAGATAGAAATTTGTTGGTTGATTTTACCTTACAGAACAAACAAGGTTAAGTGGCAGAGGCACAAAAAGCAGTCCTAGCCCTCTGGCTCCAAGACACATTTGCAGGCGTGCATCAGATCTTTTTTCAGTCTCGAGTGGCATATACTTGTTGGCAAGGTAATGTTTTGGCATGCAGCACTTCTCATAAGCAGCTACCTACTCGTGCTGTCTATTTAGGTAATTGAATCAGTTACTCGGAGTTCGCTATCTTTCTTTTTCATAAAGCCTTCCATCGTGAATTGTGTGAAAATGTAACTTGGTTTCTACCAATTAAAAAATACAGATTAGTCTGACTCACACTGTGTAGAGCTGTAACTGGAGTCACTTCTAGAGTCATGGAACTAGAGGAAGCCATCATCCTATGGAATTGTAGGAAGGTGTGTGAGTGTGAACCAGTGTGTGTGTGTGCTCCAGGGAGAGCTCTGCTGTAGTTGCTAAACAGAAAGACAGGCAGAATTACATCAATATAATCTCAAAGACAGCAAAGGGACACTGTAATCCCCACCGGGCACAGATTCTGTGGGTGTGTTACCAGTCTAAATTAAATCTCTGGGTTTCCATACTCAATCACACTTAGATCATTGTTTGCCTGTTGCTCGAACAAGTGTTCTTCTCATTTGCATTTGTGTTCATGGCACAGAATTCTCTTTGGTTTTAAAACTTTAGTAACAAACATTTTTTTAGAAAAGCAGTACAGCTTCTTTATAGAGAAAGACGTATTGCTAGCAGCTATTCGATTTCATAATTTAAAATTTCCTTTTTTCCCTCCATTTTAACATCAGCACTGAGATACTTGCTAATGGGAGAACCAGTGTATCATTATGTATTCTGCCTGATCTTCCTCCACCCAGTTTTGCAACCACCCAAAACATAGGAGCAGGCAGCAGCATGCCCTGGCTAGCCTGAGGAGTTCACTGCCTCAGGAAGTGATCAGATCACATCTCTGTCAGGATCTCTTCTCTTCTTGGGAACAAGAAATGCAGCTCCTGAGAAAAAAAAAAAAGGAGCATGTTTTAAACACCAAAGAGAAGACACAGAATGAGTTGCACCTCATTTCAAAACTCCTCCTGCAGGTTTTGGCACTCTCTGCTGAATTAAAATGACCGATGCCTGAAAGACCTGAGAAAAGTCTGCTGAGAGAGCATTTCTGGGCGGAAACAACCCTACATGGAGAGGATGCACTATGGGCTGAGTAGATGCTGAGAGCACTGTGCTGTCTCCTCTGCATGCAGGGGTGGATGAACGTGAGAGACTGCAGTGTCTCTCTTGCCTAAGCCTGGGAATATGTGCGTTGCTTTGGGCAATGCTAACGGGAAACAGAGACTCCTCTAAACTTCTTCAGCACACCTGTACCACAGCAGGGTATTTTTTATTTGCACATAGCACAAGAGGACTGATCTGGCAGTAGAGCCCATGAGCAAATACCACTGTGCAAATAGCAGATAATAATAGTAGCTTGGTAAGTGCTCACAATTGTCTGAATTTCCTGATGGCGCAGTGAAACCTCAGGCATCAAAAGGTAGTGGTGCAGGAGCCAGGATGCAGCACTTCTCCATGGGCATGACCTGGCCCTAGAGCCCCATCTGTGATGCCCGAAGAGCAGCAGGCACTGTGGCACTCCACTGGGCTGCAGATTCCGTGCAGGGGACAGGGGAGAGCACTCTGCATTGTTCCTTAGCAGCAGGCAGATTTGACTGGGTGTATCAATACTGCAGATTTGGAAATCTAAATATGCTGTGCATATTATATGTAAGTTAGGTCAGCAGTTTTTTGTTAAAATCTCTGCCTGCCTGGCTGTTCCCAGCCTGGTCTGCAGGTTAACGGGGTCCAAGCCCGCGTGAGCTAGCGACTGGAAGATGGTAACTGAGGTTTGCGTGCCTCAGTTTACCAGTGCAGCCCAACGCCTCCTCACAGCATGTAGGCATGCTGTAGCCAGCAGCGGAAGGTACGGAGAAAAGAGTGGAAACTCTGTCAGCTGCATTCCAAGTTTATTTTCTCCTGCCCCTGAGAGGGCAGGGGCCAGTTAGCTTGAAGGGAAGCTAAAGCAGAGAGACCCCGTTTGTTCTCTCGCAGAGAGTTTTAAAGTGTTACATCATCAGGTAGAGATAACAGAATGAACCAATCATGAAAGAAGGTACATGATAGTAAACCAATAATGAACCTCCTCAGGGGAGGAACAATACAAAACTAACAAATAACAAAACAGCTGGAGGGTATTTCAAACCACGCTAGCCTGTTACTGGATTTTTAACTTCTGTGAGTGACAAGCAAGGGGTATGTTGCTATGCTATAGGACAGCAACAGTTTTTATGTTCAGTAGGCTTACTAGAACCATCTAGTCTGACCAAGTACCATAGAAATTGCCATGGAACTCAGCTTTTTAGGCTGCCTTAATGATTTTAAAACATGTTTTTTAAAGAACACTGATTTCACAAGACAAGGAAAAGTAACAGAATCTATAACTTCAGAGGCACTGTTCCTTCTTTAACACACTTTGCATAAATGGTAGCTTGCATTACCCACATGTGTTTATACACCAATTTTAGGTGCTTTGTTTTGCCTGCTGCCATGTAATAATTACAAAAGACAATGAGGCAGAGTGCAAACCAGGGTAGGTCAAGGTCACAAAGAAGTTAGAGGGGAGATAAGATGAGCTGGGTAGAGGGACGAGGACATATGATGTAGGCATAAAGTAGGTATACTCAATCCCAAAATAGATTGTGTCTGTCTTTGCTCCTTTTTTTTTTGAAAGCTACTTACTTCACTGAGTATTCATCACACCTTATGAAGGGCCACCAAGCTACAATGGTAGACAATGGGCAGGCATGTTCTTGCCATAAAACACTGATGCATTTCCTTCTGCAGAGCTCCTTGCTGGTGAGACAGAAGCCTTTGTTCCTTACATGAGCTGGATGTCAAGCTATCCCCTCTCTAATTGCACTAATTAATACCGTTACAAATCTCTTGATGCTTCTCATTTACAGAACACTATTACCTTGCATCTCACTTTAATGAGGTGAAGGTGAATCTGCTGTTTACAGCTTGATTTAACTACTTGTTTCCTCTGTTAGCAATGTTGAGGGATGAAGTCAAGCATGTGCACCAAAACACCGGCTCTGAGATTCCTCATTAAAATCTGTGTGCCCTACCTGGGTTTGGCTGTGCTCAGAGCTCCTGTGGGTGTAACAAATACAGGGAGAAATGAGAGAAAACTCTGAGGAAATCAGAAGAGGGAATGGGTCCCGATTATGTTGCTAATACAGCATTTTATCAACTCATTTCTTGAAGTTTCACAGCCATCAGCATCGAAACTCTGCATGTTGTTTTGAGCTGAAATAGATGTTTCCCTGCTCCTGAAAACTGAAGGATCATTCCTGTAGTAATGAAATAAAAACCACTGATGTTACCTTTCCAGACTTTCACCAGGGGAATGTGGCTGCAGTCCAGTTTACAAGTCTGAGTTCAGAGTAACTTCCTAGAAGGCAGCAGAGTTTCTCCAGCTTTTAAGCTGTCTCAAACTTACTATTTCAGCACAATTATGGCCTTTTCCTCATAATGATTTGAAGTGATGGCATGTAGATTTCAAATGTCCACTGACCTTTCTTAATTTTCTTTTTTTGTTTTAAAGTATATTCGGTGCTGTTCGAACTGGTGCTTATATGCTGTACATTTTGATGACCAAAGGCCTGAAACAGTCAGTGTGTGACCAGAGTTTTTACATTGGACCTGTCAGCAAATTCTGGGCATATGCATTTGTGCTAAGCAAAGCACCCGAACTAGGTGAGTACCCTCTCTCCCCTTCTCTCATATGCATATGTGTATTTTTAGAGAAGAAATGTCCATGCAGGAAGCACAAGAAGGGTCTCATCACTGCCAAAATTTCATTTAAGTCTCAGAAAAACTGAGTAAACATAACCAACCCCAAACTACATGTTTTAGTCTCTAGTGGTTAATTCCAGCTTGGCTGAAGTTAGATCAATGTGCAGTTTAGTTAGACCTTTCCCAGCCCAGGAATAAACTGCAGTGATTATACACAGCAGGGCAGTCAAGAAATGGAAGAAATCTGGTCCTTACCTCTTCCTGAGCTACTTGTAGGCAAATAGGAGTGACATAATCAGCAGTCACACACCCCATGGCTACAGAAGTGAAGGGTGGGCTATAGCAGCTGTGTCAGTAAGAAACTTTGAGTCAGACTCTGCTTCCATTCTGCAGCTTTCATTCTTTAATACACATCTAAGTGTACAATTATGAACAGTAAGGTGCTTCCTCCTTAGACATTGAAAGCTGTGGCTGTCTGCTTCCTCCAACCAATTTCCCATAATATCCCTAGCTTTTCCAGTCCTGATTTTTATAAATTTATATTTCTCCAACAGTTTCTTGATAAGGATACTTACGATATACATGTGAAAGCCAACTTGGAAGTCAGTCTTCATGTGTTCTCATCCATGGCTTATTAGTGTAAGAAAGGATTTGTTTTAATGGAAGGGAGCAGCCCCCCAGCTTTCATTTCAGGGTATGCCCTTATTAAACCTCAAAGGACTGCCGCTCTCACTGTGTTCAGGTGTACAGCAAAAATAAGACTTTACCTTTCAGCAGGTAATTTGATTCAGCAAATTAGAGGACAGCAATTCATCAGCATTAAAACTAGAATGAGACAGACACCAGTTGCCTTGCTGTGTCAGAATCCCTTGGTTTCCTGCTGCTTAAATTGCTGCAAACGCACAGAAATTTAGTTGCTAAAACTGAGGAACATCAGCTAGAACTGCACAGCAACAATAAATTGAACATATGATTACTTATTAAAATATGAGTCAACATCTTGAAGTTAATGAAGTGAACAGTAGCATTATGGTTTATTGTAGACCTTGTGAAGACTGTGCAGTTTTGCTTCCATCCATGACTAATATTCATGACTTAGATTTTCTGGGATACTTACACATCAAACTAAGTCCCCACATTCAGATCTCAGGGATCCTTTTGGAAACACTGTGTGTATAACAGTGGAAAACAAGTAGCATACATATATATCCATATATCTAATTATGGTGCTCACATGAGAAGCAGAAGGAAGAAAAAAGCAAGAAAGAGGAATAATATTTACTTTTCTATAACAGATGGATTTACAGAAAAGGGATGTGTGTTTCAATATAACCCAAATTTCTTTCTGGAAGCATCTCTTTTATTATGGTAGGTTGCCTATGCAACAGCTTTTTTTGTGTATTAGCTCAAAAGGCTCTAGTGATTTTAACTAGGTCCAGTTTGCATGTAGATATTTGAATCAGAGGACACTGTGCTGCTTCCTCTAGATTTTCTGCTCTCTGTCAAGCTGCATTTCTCTTCCAGTCTCACAGTATATAATGGACAGCCTCACAGTTAGAGATGATACATGTACATCCACCTACCTCACCTCAGACTTTCATGGATAATGTTTGCAGCAAAGGGTTACCAAGCAAACCTGTGGAGTTTCTGAATGGAGTTACCCATACAGGAAAATGTAGATGCATTGGTTTTCTAAAGATTGCATAGAGATTAGGAGCCAAACTGGCTCTCAGATTAGACAGGCTCTCAGATGTAGAGGTGAGGTGGATTTCATGCTCTAAAGTAGTGTATTCTCCAGCAACAGCAAAGGGAAGAGAGCACTGCATTAATTATGGAATTATTTGATATGTTTCTCATTGCCTCCCCTCTTCTTTTTGTTTTTGTGTTCTGTTTTTATTACAGGTGATACAATATTCATTATTCTTAGGAAGCAGAAGCTCATCTTCTTACACTGGTACCATCACATTACTGTGTTACTTTACTCTTGGTATTCCTACAAGGACATGGTGGCTGGCGGTGGCTGGTTCATGACCATGAACTATGGAGTACACGCCGTCATGTACTCGTACTATGCCTTGCGAGCTGCTGGCTTCAGGGTCTCACGCAAGTTTGCCATGTTCATCACCTTGTCGCAGATCACTCAGATGTTGATCGGTTGCGTGATCAATTACCTGGTCTTCTCCTGGATGCAGCAGGGCCAGTGCCATTCCCACGTGCAGAACATCATCTGGTCCTCTCTCATGTACCTCAGCTACTTTGTGCTCTTCTGCCATTTTTTCTTTGAGGCCTATATCGGCAAAACCGGAAAAGAAAGGAAGGTTGACTAGTGGTAGAAACGAGAAGCCATAGCTCAGGGTCATCAAGAAAAACAAAATTATAAGAAAAAAAAGGCACAAGGAAACACATATATGTATGGTGCAGTTAAAACTTGGCAGCTTAGGGAAAGTTAGCGTGGTTTAACCCAGTAAGTTTATGATCCTATCATGGTGAGGACTCACTGAATTCTACTCTATCTCAAAGGACTGCTGATGAAAGACAACTTCCTTCTTGTACCTGTCTGCTCTAGAAAAGAAGGAGAAAAGAAAGAAGAGGAAAAAAGGAAGGAAAAAAGAGAAGAAAAGAGAAATGGAATAATGTTAAGGGGGGAGAAAAAGTACATCAGATAAGCAGTGTGTTTCCCCAAGGTGGAGGAGAGACTTTTATTTAAAAAAAAAAAAAAGGTTTCTAAATCCTTTCTAATAATTTCTCTGCGTTTAAAAAAAAAGCAGAGGTGACAAAAACAATCTGTCTATAATAACAACAAGATTGCAGAATTAAAATCTTTTCCATAGAAGGTTGATACCTTTAGCCAAAATGACGCCCAAAAAGATGTTTCCTGCATGGAAACTGGCTGAACTCCACACTGTGGTTATGAATGGAAAAGAGAAGAGATTGATTTCTCTGCTATGTACTCTGCCAGGAGAGCAGATCTGGGACACAGAGTGACCTCCCTCAGAAGGTGGAAAGGAGCAGTACTTTTACAAGAGTCTAATGTGAAAAGATGCACTGTTGCAATACGTATCTCAGAGAGTGCATTTTCCAAGTGCATTTTTCAGTTAAAGGCAAGGAATTTCTGCAGCAGGATAAGTCATAGAGGGTTAAATCAATCAATATTGGCTAAATTACCAGGGGCTAATAGTGGAGGGATTTTCAGGAAGGAGAGGGAGACAACTCCCCTCACAAGATTTTTAGGAATTATCCATTACTCTTAATTTAGCCCGCAGCAACACTGAATTAAATGGGGGAAATCAGAAGAAATCGCAATTAGCGAGAAGAGAGTGATTTATCTGCCCACTGTTTTCAGAACACAGCCCTGTGGTACAATCGAGACTCTGTGTTTTTGCAGACACAAGGATGCCTGCCTGAGTTGGGAGAGGTGGCAGGACTGTGCGACATTGGGTATCACTGTGCTTCTGCATCTGCCTCCTGGGCAGTGCAAAGATGTTCAAAGTGCCCTCCTCTGGTCATGTGGAGATACTACTACAAAACATACTTGGAATAGGTTTTTCTTGAGATTTGTGTAGAAAAAAATAGTCTAAATGAAGTAATTTTGCTGCAACAGCTTGACTCTAAAGTCCAGAGAGAATTATCCTTCATTAAATAAATATATATCTCTGCAGAATCTGTACTGTAACATCAGACTGACCGCTTAAGAAGACACTCTTTCTTCTCTGAAGTCAGCTACAGATATAAGGAGAAATGTATTTCACTCTGAACCTTAGAGAGTTAGTTGAGAACAGCCATATTCTTTCAAAGACAAGTAGATTGCATTATCTGTGGTATTCCAGTCCTTACAAAGCCAAATAAAATGTGTAAAAGTTCCTAGTATTTCAAAGACGCAAGTATGTAAACTTGATGTTAAATGTGTTAATGTAGTATTCTAAATTGTAACAGCTAGGTAGTTTAACTAAACAATTAGAAGAACTAGATCAACAAAATAGGGACTGCTGTTCTGCATAGACTATACACACACCTATAACTACACCCATATACACATTCTGTGAATTGTCAACAAGAAAAAACAGCCCAGTGGCAGAGAATCACATTTCCTGGCTAATGCAAAAGATTGTCATTATCTTTCTTGCTTTAATTTGAGATTGTACAGTACAAAGGGTTTTTTTTAATTATGATTTTTAGCTTTAATTGTGCTGTCATTCATGAAACAGAGCTGCTTTAGTATCCTGTTAAGAGATGACAAGGGCTTTCGGTGTCTCATTATATACAAAAGAAAAACAAATAAAGTTACATTCCATATTATGTGATGGTCTTACAAATCAAAATGCCTTTTCAGGCTAAAATCATAATTATAACAAGCAGAAAATGAGTTTACATTTGTGTTATTTAAGTTATTGATGTGCTGACATTATTTTATGGTACAAAACATAGCAAAATGTGATATGCAGTAATGAAGCTATGATATTCATTAATAGGACTACTGTATACGTGACAATATTAGACAAAACCAATTAAATGTGTAAACCATTTTGTTATACAGCTTGGGAGTAGATAATTATAATGCTGAATAAGCCTTTTTCCTCATGTTTAATTTTGCCCTGGCTAAAAAGCAGCTTAAGAAGACTGGTTAAGAGTGGAAAAGGCAAAATTAAAGTCAACTGTAATTAGCTGATAAGCATTAGTAGAAGCCCACCATCGTGCCATTTAGACCCTCAGTCCTGTGTGTCTTAAGTCTCTCAGATAGAGCAAGAGGGGTGGAAGTGGTCCAGTGTCTGGAGCTGAAGCTGGAGCAGAAATCTTGGACTCTCTGAAGTCAGTGGAGGCTTTGCTGTGCTTTGAACAGAGCCGGTGTGCCTGACTGCCTTTATCTGAGCAGAGGGGGAGGAGCCCTGCACAAAAACGGGTTGGGTTGCAAACAACCACCTGCCCTGTTTCATACTCTGTTTTCCTTAATTGCATAGGATTAAAACCTCACGTTCCTAGGTGCTGGATGGAAGTGCTGGCAATGCCAACACTGACTTCAGCAGAGCAAGAAATTCCCCTGCTCTTTCCCCATCTCCCAGAGCCCTCGTGGGTACCTCTGCACTGCTCCTCACCCTGCCCACTGCCCTCCCAGACAAGGCTGGGTGTGGGGGAGGCAGCTGCAGTGCAGTCACCAGCCCGAGTGACCTCCTCAGCAGGCAGTGCAGGTGCACCCCTGGTGTGCAGGGGGAGCTCAGCACCAAATGCAGGGGGCATCCTGGTATGTGACTGGGCTGCAGACGAGCGCCCTTGTAGGAACAGGGCAGCAGGATCAAACATGGAAGGTACAGTGACAAATTAGGGAACATTTATTGTCACGCTGGGAACTGGCTGTGACGCTGCCATTTGCTTCAGAAATTGTGACATCACACACGCATTTACACAGGTCCTATGGCCCTACTGTACCATTGGGCTTTTCCTCTGAGGTTTTCCACTGGAGCCAAATGTGGTAACTGGCATTAAAGAATTTGACAATAGGACGAAGAACAACTGACGCTGATTTTCTTACTTTTTTTTCCCCTAAAACATTCATGCATCGTATTTAGACATCCCATTTAACCCTCTTGCATATACTTAAACACTGAGCTTGTCAACCCTAATGTAATGACACCTCAACAGTACTCCAGCTGTTCCAACCTTTGAGCCACAAGATACAAGCACAGCTAATTGGGTCCTACTTATTTCCCCTGGTTTGAATCTTGGAATCGTATTTTCAGATTTTTCTGTCCACTACCAGAACCCTTTTTCCCTAATTAATTTAAAGAAATCTGTAATTCTATTGCATTCACACATGCCGTGGGGAACTCAAACTTTATATAAGTTTACCAAGCATTTTGAGACATGTGACAGCCATGAGAGATGCTGGAAATGCTGTTATGGGATCCACTGTTAAAGTCAGGAAAGTTCCACTGGTGATGAGGTCACTCTACCAGGGTCAAAGTCTGTGTTTTATGTTTTGATGCATTAATCCAATGTACTGAAATAAAACCAGAAAGGTCAGCATGGATTTACACTTAGGCAGCTGCCAGCAGAATTTGGCTCTTCCTTAACACTACTTCTGTGTAGTGAACACTTGAAGGAAAATATTTTCATCTAGTTAGTGAAAGAACAAAAGCTTGGATAATTCTGCAGCCTCTTTAAACTGTGCCTGTGATGAGAAGGGAACCCCTCTTTCTTACAGACCTCCTGTAACTCAGAGTCACAAGTGATTCACGTCTGGGCTCACTGATAACACCCAACTAGGAGCAGCTGGCTCCAAAAGAGACCTCTCACCAGCATCTCACAGTAAAATGATACGGGTTTTACTTGCAGGATAAGAGCCGAAGTGTGCAAAAGGAATCACTCAGAAGAGCCAGGCAAGGTAGTAGGAATAAAATATTGAGCACAAGTTGCAGGAGAGACAAAGAGGGAGATTTCTTCCATATCCAAGGACAAAGTATTTCCAGGCCGAACACTCACTCCTTTCCAAGATGAGGAAAGGCTATGTGGAAGGAGGGTGGGCTGCACAGTGTCAGGTGCCCAGGACGGGGTGACTGGTGGAATAAAGCTTCCATGTAGGGGTCCCTCCTGCAGAAGTTAATTAGGCACTCGCTCCTTGAGTGCAAACGTGGGTCTGTGGACTTGTTTGGAGGAACATCCATGGTTTGATAACTTGTTCAAGTCCTGGGTATATCTTTTTTTTTTTTTCTCCTGAAAGTAAAACCTTGGGATATTTTAGTTGAAAACGATGGTACCTCAGGGATTAATATTCAGGTGGTTTCAGGCAGCAAAGATTGTAAGAGACTAATTATTGTGACTATGAAATAGCAGCCTTTGTAAGCAGTGCCAGATACAATGCATTACTGCTGTAATGTCTCTAGTAGATGTAGCCTATCCTGTACTTGGGAACCAGAAGCAGAAGTATAACATCTTTGTACAGGAACCATAAACACAGACATAAAAGTAATGAAGATGGCTTTGATCAAGGAAGAAATCAAAGCCAATTTCAGACTATACTGCACAAGTTCAGGACTTGTCCCAATGCCTGCTGAAAGTGAGATTGGTGGTGAGATGTCCAGTGACTTCAGGTAGCTTTGCTACCACTGGAGCCCAGTTACAGAGGGTGATGCAAGTCCCAAATTCCCTTTCTGCTGAGTGGTGACATGAACCATCTGGGGCATTACTCAGCTCTGATGTGGGTCTTCAGTCATATTTTCCAGCCTAGCATCAGTGAGCCCTCTACAAGGGAAGAATTGTAACTCAGAATTGTTGGTGGGTTTGCACTGTTTTATTTCAATACATTTTCCATTCCATTTATTTTATTAAAAGCAAGCTAAAGGACAAGTCCCTGATCCTGCTCTTGTGAACGCTCCATTGCAGTCAGTGCACCATACACAGGCTTTTGCTTACAGGGGTAGAGGCAGCACCAGGGTCTTGTTACTGACTTAATTTCTAGCAGAGCAAACACCACAGGGTAGGATTCGATTTCTTAAATTAAATCAACTGTACCAACACAAATAAGATTGGATCTGCACATTAACTTGACAGCTAAGGGGAACCAGGGCCCTCCCCAGGACATCATAATGTAAAATGCTGCATGAAGAGGGGTTAGAGTGTATTTCCCAATGGGTATAAAATAATACTTCCCTGAAACAGTGACCTTCCTGAGAAATCTCCCTTCTGTCCAGTCCTGGACAGCTTCAAACAGGCCTGTCTGCTGAAAAAATACAGCTCTGATTGACTTATCTGCTTTCTCAAAAGGGCCACTACATGCTTTAGGCTTTTTAGAGCCTTAAAGCTCAAGCTAGATTTATATCCAGAAAAAGAAAAACAACCTTAATATGTGTACAATAACTAGAAGAGAATAGTATGATAAATATCTTTATTTTACCATTTTCAAATGGCTATTTCATTACATAAAAGGAAGTTTTTATTTTTATTTTTTTGGGGTATATTGATATTCCAAATAAAATTTTAACTTTTGGTTCAAAATAAAATCTGTTTCTGTGTCTTATTAATCTGTAACATGCATTTTTTTCTCTCTACTGCCAGCAAGTCCATCTATTGAAAAAGATAAGTGGTTCACCATGTATGAGACTACAGCATGACTACTGTGTCACTTCCCAGCAGATCTCTACCAAGTTCATATTTTTGTGCACCACACAGAAGTGTCATGTGGTTTTTTTCCTTTTGTGTATGTCACATGCATCTGTATGATGAGTGCACATCATACAGGTGCTTAAATGTCCCGACTGTACATGCCAACATTTTGAAAATCCTAATCTTTGCATCTCTGGTAAGAAACAGAATCCCTGTCTGTCATGGTACAGTCTGTGCAGGGAGACCTTGTGAGCAGGGCAGCACTTGCCAGTGAACCCTGCCAGCACTGTGCTATCGCTGCCATACCGATGGCACTGACTGCTCTGCAGTGTCTCTGCACCAGCCATTTTCTGGGCAACCCTGTGTCCATTGTTCCCTGCACATCCCAGCCACCCACCCCTCTGCCGGCAGCACAGCTTGTGCAGACAAGCACCCCTGCTGAATGATGGACGCAGCAAGAGCAGTTCATGGTTTGTTTTACTCTTACCCTTTTGCAATTAAGCTAAAGCAGGCTGTAAAGGAAAAAAGCTTTGTTGCTCTGTATACACAAATCAATGAAGTGACTTGCATCTATCTCAGGACTAACCAAAATCTGAGACAAGATCCAAAGTGAAAAATGTTTGGGCTGCATCATATCCCTGCTGAACCCCAACCACTCCCCCGCTGGCTTCCAGCCCCACAACAGCTTTCTGAGCAAAGACAGCAGAAGCTGAAGGTGGGGGGAGGAGGGTAAAGCAGAGTGGGAATCCCACAGCAGGGATGCATGGGGCTGTGAGAGACCCTTGTGACCTTCTTGAGGACTGGCTTGGGAATCAGCCCAAGGAGCAGTCTGAAAATGAAACAGCAAGAAGAGGGAATGGCACATATGTACTGGGAAGTGCTGCCTGCCATCGCCAGTATTGTGCCAGGGAGAGTGAAAGAGCAAATAATGTAGCAAAGCAGACAGGGATTTCCAAGGTAGGTGTAGCTCAATAACTGGTTCAATAACCAGGGAGAAAAAAAACAGGATTTGGGCAGTATGGGATTGTTTCAGGCATATGGCAGAAACTACATTTCCTTTCCTCCAGTATCCAGCTCTCTATGCTTCTGACAGGTACCTGTGACATTGTCTATGCCCCCAAGTACAAAAATCAGCTCCTCTTTTTAGTGTCCTCTGTCAAGCTGCCGTGGCTTGCAATGTGCTTGTGCTTAGAAGTGCCCAGCAGAATCAGTCATCCTGGCACCCCACTAAATGTGGGCTGCTGCTCACCCAGAAGGATGACACTGGGGTGAAAGAAGTTGTGTTGTGCTTGTCCTTCAGCACTGAGTGGACAGGCAGGCATCCATCACCACGTGGCTCTAGCAGTGCTCTGTTTATTGCCATCCCAGCAAGAAAAAGCATTTTCCTAGGCTGAGCGCATGCAGGAGCCCACCCACAGTGGAGGGGAGCCGTGGAGCCGTAGCTGATGCTCTCCTGCCAGCTTGTGCAGGGAGTGGGGTATGGCCCCACCTTCAGCCATGCTCTGTCCCTCCTGCACGGCAGCTGCCTCGAAGACAAAGATGAAACGCTTCACAAAGTTCATGGTAAGTCCATGCAAGCAAACACAGATTCTACAGTGATGCTGGATTTGGCCAACAAGTTTCTTGAGTCTTTGCCACATTGCTTAATGTCAAAATGCTGAATAAACATTCTTCATCCATTCTCCTCCAAGTATCTTGGTGACCTCTGTGCTCCCTGAGAGTGATGTGCCCACAAAATCCCTGCCAGAAACCCGGACATAGACGCCTTCAGCTGTGCGTGCTCTGCCACCTTCCAGCCCTTTGGAGGACTGAGAACTTGTCAGGGAGCAAACCCTCACTGCTGCTCTGTCAGAAGTTCACCAGAGAAGGCTTAAAAAGGGTTATTTATCATGACTTTCACAGAGACAGAGCAGGCTGTGTTGCCTAAATTACTGTTCTGGGGGAGACAGATGAATCTGGATGAACTCTGCTGGGGCACAGTGCTCTGTCTTACCTCTCGTCCACACTGCTCTTCACATTTCCTCTCTGCTCTACACAGCCCCTGGACCTGCTGCTTCAAGGATTTTGACAGTCTGTCTGTCCAGGCTGAACTCCATTGTTTTGCTTAACAGAGGAGGACTTTTCTGTCCACGTGCTCAAGTCCCCATCCCACTGTTGCCAGCTGCAGTTTGCAATTCATTGCTTGAATCCTTTCTGCTGCTGTGGTCACTGTAATTCTTCATATTCTTCATGCATGACCATTGCATCTCAGCTCTGCCCCCCCAGCACTGCTGGCACCTCCACAGGGTGGATGATGAAGAAAATCTAACCACAGAAATGGCAGGAGGTAATGTTACAATAAAGGAAACAGTAATAAAAAATAGCAATTTTTGAATGTTAGAATAATTTACTTTTGCTGAAAGTGATGCCTGAGGTTGCTACCTAAAAACAGAGACTGGACAAGAATAAGGGAATAAAGGTAGGTGTTTATTTTAAGGGCCTTCAAAGGTACACCCTGGGCAATCAAAAGGCTACACCCAAGATGGACCCTGGGTCACGGGTTCTTCACACCTTTATAAGTTTTCTTCATTTGCATATCAGGATCAATTCTCCAATTACAACCCCAGTTAATGATGTAACTACCCCAAGTTTTCCCTCCTCTTCAGAGGCCTTAGTTTACACATGTTGGGGCCAGGGACAATCTGGGTGTCCTTGGAGAGCAAGCTTGGAGAGGCTTGTTATGTCTACGTAGCATGAGAGAACAGCAGCTAACAGGCCACACAAAACTTCAGAGTTACACACTAGGCAGTACAGGATTTGAAAAATATAAAAGTTAAAAACTAAGGCATCAAAAAGACCTTAAAGATCACATATAAAGCAATTTTTTCTGGTCAGTATTTTTTCCTTTAAAATTTTACTGGAAATACCAGGGATCTGAGGTTTGTCCAATACAGTGCTGGCACTTGCATACAAATGGTGACACTAGAACTGCTAAGAGCATTTAAAACCTTTTTCCTGAGTATTTGTTCAACTGACAGAAAAATACAGTTAACAAAGGCTTTGCTGTTCACCCCTTCTGCTTTCTCACTACAGCTTTTCTTTCAACATGGCTTTATCCATATAAGATAAACTGAGCCCAGGGAGGCAGACTAGCATTAAGGGTATCTGTCTGTAAGACAGGTAAGATCACAGCTTTTTGGGGGTGTGCTGTCTGCTTGGGAATGTTTTTTCCATTGCGTAACAGAGTCTTTCTCTAGGGAGATAAAAGCTATTCAGGCCTGTTATCACTAAAGAGGGTTAAGCATTTCACGATAGCAACTCTGTACCATTTCAGCATTTAATTCACAGCTGTTGATGTCCGTAGAATTTTAGGCTGGAAGGATGTTAAATCACTTCAAGCATATCTCATTAAACTGTTGCTTCAGGTGGAGCTTTTGCAAGCCCCAAGCAAAGCTGAACTCCTCTGTCCCACACGGCAGTCAGCATGATGCAGGCATGGGGCCCGAGCCCACACACAGCAGCTGGAGAGGGCATCTGCAGGTGTGCTGGGCCTGGCATCCTGCAGCTGTGGGAAATACCCATCCCAGGGGGTCCCTGGCCCTGTCTGTGGGCAGTGAGTCTCCCACAGAGGGGATGCCAGTGCTCCCAGGGAGCTTGGAGAAGGTCTAGTCAGCCTTGGACAGCGGGCTGACCACAGGACGTGGTCTGGGGGCTACCCTTGGTGGGATTTCTGCCCCTCGGCTTGCCCCAGGCAGCTGTTGTTTTAGGTTGGCAAAAGAGGACCTTGACCCAGCCATGGAGAGTGCCTGGAGTTAGTAGATGCAATTTGAGAGTGTGTGGCTGTTACTTCTGGTAGTAAGTTGAGCATAGTATAAGAAGTCATACAAGGATATGCCTAGTAACTTCACAGGGCTAATTTAAAATAGAAAAGAATGAAACATACAGAAAACTTGGCTTCTCAAAAACATGTGCTGCTTTTAGCTGATGGAACATCCAAGAGAAAACTGGGAAAACCTCAAAGACTCCAGCTTAATAAGGTCTTGGTCCTATCTGAGGTCCTCTGTGAACGTCCACCCCCCTTTTGCAGCCAGCCTTGTCAGTACAAAACCAACCAGTGCAATACATAACATGGACCAGAAGAAAAGTTTGCATGAGTTAAAGAGTTTTAAGTATGTACTATATCCAGGGAACAAAATTACAGAGTATCTGCTCCTATGCAATACATGTCTCTTGGAGAGAACACCTCTGAGCTGCTCTCTAGTTTATCCTAGATTTGTCTGAATTAAATCAGGACACCTGTTCCTGCAAGAGAAAGGAGAAGACAAGAAATGAGATGTGGCAGCTGGCCAGGACCATTGCATGCACTGTAAAATGTTGGTGGGTTGTACGGATTTGCATCCAGAGGCTGGGAACACCTGGCTTGCTCAGTGTGAGGAAACCACATAGAAATCCCAAATAGACAACTACCACGTACTTACACAGCCTTGGCACTGGGTTGCTCTCTTCCACACAGCTGCAAGAGCTTTTGACCTTCCTTTACTTAACTGCCCATCCCTGGTGCTGTAGGAGGTGGTGGGCAGCAGCACTCCTGGCGCTCGGGGCTGCTCACTTCTTTCACTGCCTTGACAAAATACTTCTTACTCCCTGCTCTGCCACCCCATAGCGTGGCCTCAGTCTGTGCATCAGTGAGTGAGGCAAAGGACTCTTCCCTGAGCAAAGGAAATGATCCATTTGTAGCAGGGAAGGAGGCAGCTGCTGTGTTAAGGCTATGTGCTGTCCTGGAGGGCAGCAGGAGCACCACTGGCAGGTCCTGCATGCTGCCCATGGGACTGGTGTGGGCTCCAGGCCACCACACAAAACAGCATGGCTCAAAAAGAGCAAGCTTGGCAAGGCAACACTGCATGGGAGCCGCAGGAACAAAGACATCTCTGTCTTCTAAAATCATACACCACCACAGGGAGGATTGAGTGAAGGAGCCAGCAAAAACTGGATGACAAAAACTCTCCTTTCCCTCCCACCTCCCTCAATAGGGCAGTGCTAATGAACTTGAGGGTCTTAAGTTGGAAAATAAAAGCACTAAACTTCTAAAAATTTAAACAACTTCAGATGTAAAACAGAAAGAAAAAGTTGCTAGTATTTGAAAGAGGACAAACTAGTTGCCATCATTACCCAGACAGACTTTCCTAAGCCTGTCTTTTTATACTGCAGATACTGCACATCTGACCAAAAGCCTCTGCCACAGCTTGGCAAACCAGGACACACTGTGATGTCTCTGATACATCAACACAGCCAGAGCCACCTGCTCACCCGTGAGCCCCAGGGAGGCTGAGCAGCTCCTGGGCTGGGCTCTGCCTGCCCAGGGCTGATGGACATGCATCGCTCCTTGGCAGGGAGAGCATTCCCCTCTTTTGAAGGACTGAACTTCAATCATGTACAGCTTCAGTAAGTCCAAACTGTACAAGTGTCTCTAGAAAATTCAATTGCTCTCAACTGTGTGGGACCTTTTTAATTATCTTCCTTTTTTTTTTCTTTCTCAAACTCCTCTGTGGATGATGCTGGCAGTAAGAGAAACCAGGAGCTAACTTTGCTGCTCAAATTCTGCAGAAATCTAGAAAACTAATCAAAAGTATGTGTGCATTTATATGTATAAAATACCAATATTTTAACTGCAAAGGTCTCATAGGTGAATATTTGACATATGGAGCTTCCTGGAGTTATTTTCTTAAAAGGCAGCAACTGAGTTTGTTCTTAAAGTCAGGAGATTTGTATGTCAGAACATACAACTTTCATTATGAATAACAGCTCACTGCTTGAAAGTATCCCATGCAAACTTTGGATTTGCAGTGTTACAAGCAGTGCTGTGAAATGGCAACCAACTATAAAGTAAGTTTAGAGAATAGAGTTTTGTTCCTGATTCTGCCTTCGAAAAGGGCTTGCTATAACTCCATGTGCAGCATGCACTTACCAGTCCTTCATGAATTCATTCTTCAGTGGGAAATTTCTCAGCAGTCAAAACCCCACAGTGCTGGTCAGCTGCCTGCAGAGTGAAGTGTGTATATCAGACACCAACAAGTTGGTAATTCTGCAGCTGTCACTTTTTAATTTTGAAATTAAGCAATAATGCTTGAAGTAAACTGTTCTTCACTCCTGCTGATAAGCTTAATCCTTCAGGGTTTAAGATCTGTATTGTATTTTTGTAGACTTTTTTTTGTAAGCTCTTACCTGCTCTAATTCTACACATGGCCTCCTGTTCCTGAGTCATCCCCTCCTGAGTTGGAGTGAAGCACACAGGTTACGTCTGGCTTTGAGTCCATTACTTTGAGCAAATCCTTCTCTTTGTGTAGTTCGTCTCTAACACACTGGCAAGTCTAAAAGAGAGGAAAAGAGGGAAAGGACATGGATTGTTTTTCCAGAATGATGCCTGGTGAAATAGTGAAACCTGAACTGAGGAGATGCTCGTGGTCACTTTGTTGCTACCAATGCCAGGACTGCCAAAGGCTCTGGCTGGCTGGGCACTTGTGTCCTCTGTTGCAAGAGTTAGAAAATGTGAGTCTCAGGCATGTCCCCAAACAAATCACAGAAATGGAAGGACTAAGAATAACAACAAGGAAAGGTTTTGTGCGTGCAGTAGCCTACAGAGCTGTGACCGTGGTATTGTGATATACTGAACCAGTTCATCTACCAAACTCTACATTTAGGATTATTTATATCCACTGCTTAATGACTGACTGCTTGGTGAGATGCCTATAAGTGCTTGTGGCTGGTCAGCTGTGAACCTGCTGTTAGCCACAATATGTTTGTTGATAATTTATTTTCTTCCTAGTTTTCTTCCTGATAGCACTGGGCTTAAATGCAGCTACTGATGAGCTCTCAACACTGATGGTCCTGTTTGTATCTGGGTACTGAACCCAGTTATATTTACCCTCACAATCAGTGTTAGTTAGATGGGTTAAACTTCTATTTCTTACTGAGATTGCCTGGATAAGACAGACACCATCGGGGTAAGGCAGTGGTAGTCATTCGATGTGTCTCCAGAGCTTAAGATACTTGTTTAGCTTCTCCTCAAAGTTCTGCTCAGGCATCTGCAAGATACCTCTTTGTTTCAATTTTTGTTACTCTTTTTGTTGACATGCTCCAATTAGATGACTTTCTCTGGTTCCAAAAAGTGAGATAATATTATCCACCACCTTTCACAATTCTTTACAAGAGCTGCAAGCGTGAAATTTCCAGTCCTGCTTGCTCTTTGGTTGAGCTATTCCATAGCAATAGTCATACATTGTGTAAGAAGAGTACAAATAGTTATTCTTGAATTCACAATTCATATTGCTGTTAAGCAATATCTACCTTACAGGGATTACAGCTCTGTAGAGCGTGGAAGAGTTAGAATAAAAAAATAAAGTTAAACTATAGATCTTTACCTTTAGAAAGTAGCATTCAGTAAAGAATGACTCATAAGTTCTTTAAGTTCACATTTACAGCTTGAGCTGAGTACTGCTATAATTAACTGGGAAAGCTTCCAAAACAAATATAAAGAAAGATCCAGACAAACACATTTTTGTATTTTAGCTAAAGCTAATCTCTCCATTGGTCATGTCAATGGTAGAATGGGAGCCAATGTTTCTCTTAAAAATAGATATTTCACCAGCAGGACTGTTATGAAGTCTACACTTTTGGGCAATTATTGCATCAGGACCCTTGAACTTTGAAAACATTTTCAAAGACACAAAGTGAAAATCTTGATGTCATAATTAGAGGGCAGTACATAATTATGGGATTTGTGTGACCTACCCTCTAGGCATGAACAATCTTTTAACAAAGTTCTTGGCACTCGTTACTTGACTCATGTTTCACGTGGATATGAATGCCCTCAGCCTGACAGCTCTCTGTTTGGAGGGGACTTAGAAGATGTGCACAAGAAATGCCTCAAAGAACCTCTCCTGGTTTGTGAGAGGCCATGCTGGTATTGCCAGTCTCTGCTCTGCAGTACAAAATTAGCACAGATGCACAGTCCATGTGCAGACTCTCTACTGACCTGCCTTTCTCTGTTTCTTCCAGTTCTCCCAAAGATGGATTTGAGAGGCAAAGGCACAGTATATGTTGCAGTCTGCCTGTCCAGCAGGCTTAGTGAAGGGGACAGAGAGTGCTGCAATGGCCTGTGATGCTACAGCTGGATTGCACCTGGCTGACCGGTGACTCCTGCTCTTCACAAGTTCCTTCTCTCCCGAGATGGTATTTTGGGGGATGAGGGGTTACTTACCTTCCTTCTACCAGCTTGACCTGGAAAACATAAAAGAATTTTTTTTCCCCTTAAAAATTTCTGGGATCTGCCATTTCAGGAAAAATACTTCACAGCTTTCATCACAAGCTTGGATCCTAAGCTAGTAGGTTTTCAGCTTTCTCAGCTTGAACTTTACAAGAAGTTTAGTTTTGTTCTTGTGCTCTTCCTGTTCTTGTGCTAACTCCTTATTCCTCTGGCACCGGGATTTAAAGGAAACTTTGAAAAAATCATCTTTGTTTAAAATTGAAGGAAAAATTGTTTCTACTTCTGCTTGGAACAAACTTTATTCCCATGAAGGAAGCCATCAAGTAGTTCCTGGGATTTCCTTACCAAAAGAGAGCATGACTGAGTGATCAGCTAACCAGAGAGATGACAGATCTGTAGACAAAGGACTCACTTCAAACACAAAGTATGTGGAAGAAGTTGGCCTCCAAGATTTTTTTTTTCTGAGTTGCTTTCCAACTGAGAAATACCAAACCCTTCCCAGCATCACCTTCCTTTTTGCCACACAGCATGAAGGTGAAACCTCTGTGCCAGCCTTCCATCATCTGTTAGCAGCACATGGATTGTGTCGACCTGGATGAGCAGGTGAACACAAACACATGCCATGGTGCTTGGAAAGCTTTGCTTCTTGGTCCACTGCCTGCAAGCAGAGCCCGTGTCACCAAGTCCCTGAGCAGGGAGGAGCAGGAGCAGCTGGGCACCTCTCAGCTGTGAGGATTGCTGTGGGCTGGAACAGCAGCCCTGGGTTTTAACAGGCAGTACTTTTTCTCCCTAGAAATACATTCTGCTGCTAAACTTCAGGCTAAAAGCAGAGAGCACCAATTCTAAAATCACAATGTGCCTAGGCTTTTGCTATTGCAGCTCAGGAGGAGAGGAAGCAAGTGCTCCAGCCAAACTCTGGAAGTAGTTACTTTGCAGGAGTCAGGAGGCCAGGGTTTGCAGATAGAGGGGGAAATGAGTAGCTTGGGCAGTCCAGCCTGTGAGGGGAGACCAAGCAAGCCCGTTCAGAAGCCTCTGAAGTAGGTATCCAATGGGCCTTAGTTTGCCTGCCCTTGTAATTTCTTACTCTGTCTCAAGATACTCAGTTACAGAATGGAGGAAACAAGACTTCCTCAGGCTCTGGAAAGGGACTGTCATATATTTGCATTTGCACAAGCTCTCAGGTAAAGGGATATTCATGTGAAAAGTCAGCCCTGATGGAAGAAAACGTGGTTACTCCCTGGGAACACAGCAGGGAAGAAGGGGTGTTTTCTCTTATATGTTCCTTTTCTTCCTTCACATGTAAGCCTATCTGAGGTTTTCAGGATAGAATCTGAAGGAAAGGAAAAGAAACAAGTTTCCATCAGGACTGTGTTTTGATGAACCTGTCCTGTGGAGGGTGTGGGTGAGACATAATTCTGAGCACATGTCCACTGTGCAGCCATGGCTGTCAGTGATCCACGAGCAAAGCCTCCTGTTAGCTGTGTGCAAAAACTGGGAGAGAAGATGACTGGGAGGGTACCTCACTGCTTAATGCTGTGTAGCTTCCAGGGGAAAAATACCTCTTTGACAACCCTCTCAGTTGGTCTAATAAGGGGAAAAACCTCCCATTCCCAAAAATTCCTGCTTTCTAAAAAAGAGAGCTGAAATCAGGGGGGGACTAGGTAGTGACTGCAAATGAGTGAATAGCAAATATATGTGCCAAGACATATATCACAGGAAGAAAGTGAATGTCTCCGGGGCTGTCTTTAATCATCCACATATGTAGCCCTCAAGAGGAGCACAGCAGACATTTCAAGAGAGGAGGAGTGTCTGTTTTACTTTGCCATGGAAATTAAAAATGAAAACCAGTGGATGATGTATGCTGCAGTTCTGGACTCCTGCCTTACACAGCTTGGTGGCCACCTGAAGGCTCTCCCCAGGAAAGGTGGGAAGCAGCCATCTGAGCTGCAGTGCAGCCACAGCCCTGCTCTGTTATAGCAGCTCAGTTGGTCAAGTGCAAAAGAAATCACAACAGTAATTTGGATGCTCCGTGGGACACCAGCTTGAGTGTGGAGAACCTGCTAAAAGTAATGTGGGTCTGAAAAGTGACAGCTGCTCTGTTTTTGTTTCCCACAAGTGAAAGACTCCTGAATTTGCTAATCAGGCTGCTTTACTACCTAGTAAAATGTCAGACCCTTGAATAAAAATTTACAGCTTTCAAATTAAAAAAAAGTCATGTTTCTCCTCCTGTCTGCAGACTTCTCTTAATGGAGTTTTCAGATGTTCTGCTGGAAAAAAATGTTTAAGTAAACTGATTTTCCTCTCTTAATCCCCATGTAACAGTACAAGGTGACGAGCACTGAACATGACAAATCCAGAGAACAGAACCAGGTAAGGGCTGGCTCAATGCCACTTGTCCCACAGTTTCCCTAAGCACTTCTGATTCCCATTTTTTTACACACACAAACTAGCTGCTTCCTGCTGGATAGTTAACATTTGCTTCTAGGAAAACCACAGAGAATTTGCAACAGAGCAGCTCACTCAGTAGCCTGGTGGATCTGGTTTTCCTGTGTGAGTGGCCATAGTTCACATTCCTGCTCCCATAAAAATATTTTGTATATAAAAGGGAATTCAGGAGCTGAGAAAAAAACCTGTTCTCTTCACTGTGTCTTCAATTAGTAGACCTTGTCTGATTGATGAACATATGATTACAGATGCCTTCTCTTATCAGTCCTGATATAAATCAAGCAGAGCAGGGTGTGGAAGCAGCATTTCCCACACCTCTGGGAAAGCCCTGCCCAACAGCCATGCTTTCACCCTGCTCAGTCACACCAAGAGCCCTGTGTTGCCTTTCTCTGACAGATGGACCAGACAGGTGGGAGTACCAGGAGTTCCTCTCTGCTGGTGCCCCTGGGGAGCTGGATCACCCAGCAGAGCTCTGGCAGTGGGAAGCATCCCTGGTGCCGGTCCAACAGCATCCTTGGCCTATTAAGGAAAAGGGCAGTAGGACATGGAAGAAAGTGTGGCCTGCTTGTCCATAAGGGGGTGGGTAAAACCATTCTCCAGAGACAAATATGGCTCTTTGATTTCTTTGGCAGCATTCAGAGTACCAGAGGGACAACTGCAACCTGTACCAGCTTAGAGCTGGCAGCATGGTGAAACATTCTCAGGTGTGTCAGAGTCAGGTGACAGAGTCTGTGACTCCTACTAAATCTGTGCATTTCAGATGCACATCCTCACTCCCCACCTGTTGTCCCTTTTCTCTCAGCTCCCTTCTCACTCCTCCTAACCATTGCCCCAGGCAAGCAGACCAGGGGATGATTGCACATTTGTGGTAGATGGGTCAACCCAGTGGTTCTCTTCTTTCATCTGATGCACGAAACAACATTTCAGACATTGCTTGTGCTTTTGAGTTAATCTTCCAAGCCTCCAAACAATGAACTAGCCCCAGGGTTTTCACTACATTAAATGTGGTGTTTATGTGATTTGGGGGAATGTTTGACAGAGTAGGAGGTGTTCACATAAATAATACAGCCACCAAGTCAGTGGGGAACTACTCACTCAATGCAAATTGGCAAAGATGTCAGCATCCCCTTGAGAAGAATCAGAAAATTAAATTGAGGCAAAAAGCTGATCTTCTTTCCGTTCACTAGGGACAAAGTGCTCCAGTGTCACCTTCTCTCTTAAAAATTTTTGAAGCAAGACTTCTTGATGTTTCATAGATCAATATTACACGCTGCTGTTAATAAGGCCTTGTGAAACTTTGTCGTTGAAGGAGCCATGCAGAAAGTCAGCAGCCCAAAGGGACAGAGCAGCCCCTAGGAAAGGGGGAAGACTGAAGTGGCCTGATCCTCCAGGACTGTAATCCTACACACCCAGTGGGAAGACAGATACACTGAGACTGGAATAAATGCGAGGATGGGTGGTGTGAGGAGCAAACAGAGGCTCTGACTGGAACTTGGCCTTCAAGTGAGCATGAGTTCATCTCACAGCAGGGAGCCACTAGCACAAATTGCTATCCAGTGTTTCCATTGCTTTCCATAGCAGAGGCGAGCAGTTATGCAATGATGTAAGGAGTTTTAGCAGGATTAAGTAAATTTTTTTCTGAATTGAGAGAGTAATCTTTGATCTTTCCCTCTGCAGAAAGGATCAGTACAAGCATGGTGAGCACGTGGAGTGGCATGAATGGTTTTCATTGCTGTCAAGTAATATATCAGCCAAGAGACCAACCTCCTGAGAAGTTAAACTCTTGATTTCTGCAGGTCTACGCTTTTCCATGAGAAGAACTGTCATAATCAATTTTTTTTTTGCTTCAGCTCACAAAGCCAGGAGACCTTTCAGCATTTTCTTTCCTTCTCATTTTCCTTCTTCTCCTTTCTGAGGAGTCTTTGTTTGTCTCACACAGCTTGCAAAGTTGTTAAGGCCAGAACAAAGTAGAGCAAATCAATCATTTCTCCATCTTTAATGAGGTGATCAAAGAAAGAATGAACATACACAATCAAAGCAAAGTGGATGCTCAGAGGTTTCAACAAGACAGACTCTTGTTTGGGAATAGAAGCCACTCTTTTTCTTTCTCATGATGCAGTTACTTATTTTCCAGGAATCTGACATAAAGTTTATTGAAGCAAATACATCTTTCCTAACAGCCTGACTACTGCAGGGATTTTCAGCAGCTACATTGAAAACCAAAAAGCTGTATTATTGGTCCAACAAATTGCTTAAAATGGCAATGCTAAAGAATTACAAAGGAATCCTTATTCTATGACAATTCACTCAACTGCGGTTTAGACTGTAAAAATCTTGCCAATGGAGAAAGATCAAAGAGCATCACTAGAATGAAATTCACAGCATTAACTACAGTCTCTGTGCGTAAAACTCAGCAAATTAGATGTGGTTTGTTAACCCTTTCTTTCTAATCCAGAGAAAAAGAGTGAGAAAGAGAAGGAGATCTGACTCCTAGGCCTGTCCACTCCACTGCTATTACTCCCAGCAAATGGGTATAGCAGCACACTGGTGTGGAAGCTTGCTGGGTAATCTGGGGCAGTGGTAATGGGTGTTTCTCTTCAGTTTTAATCCAGCCAGGCAGTGCATGAACAGCAACACCACACTGCAGGGCTGCACCACCTCAGCCAGGCTCTGAGCAAGTATTTGGCAGTTCTTCCTCTGCCAGTTTCTTTGCTCTCAGTGCCAGGATGGGGAGGATGGTTTAGTCAGAAGGGACTTTCTGGCCCTAGGCACAGTCTGCCCAGAAAACCTTGAGGTGCTGAAGAAGCCTCGTGCCTGCATTGAAGTAGCATTTGCAAGCTTCATCTAAGCTGTGGGGCTGGTTGGGCTTTGCTGCAAGGTGGTCAGGTCTTTAGTTGCCCAAATGTAGGCTGTCTGGTTTTACATAAAATTTTGAGGGTAGGCCATTCTCACAGTTGCATCCTTTCAACACTTTTTTTTTACCCCTTGTCAGCGTACCAAGACATAACACAGCCTGAGCTCTTCTGTTAATTCACTGTGGTATAATTCTTCCCTTAGAGTACCAAACCACAAAAACAGCTTACAGGAAATCTTGGCAAAGTTATTCCCATTTGTCCAAACACAGTCACTCCTCAGTGCGATAAAGAGCAAACAAGGATCAGTGGTTTGCTGCTCTTCCTAGGTTACAGATTAGCTCTGTATGATTAACTATTTATGTATCAGCTGAGATCTGATTTTTTTGCCATAGTGATCCCTTTCCTTTAATTCTTTACAAACTTGTTCTGGGGATAGGCAGAAATTTTCAGGGGCAGCAATAATTTTTAATATTGCAGTGTCTTTCAGTCAAAGTGGTTGGGCACAGCAGGACATCTTGTTCCGTGCTGTCAAGTAATTTCAAAACTTTGTGAGATATCACTCACAGAGATTTTTCTGAAGCATGCAAACCACAGAGCATCTCCTTCTCTGGAGATGAATAGGAAACTAATCCTGTTTTCAGACATAAACATGCACATATATGCAAGTTGCAATTTTGCTATTCATTTCATGTACATGGCATGTACAAAGGCATTTTTTCGGGGATGTTTTTCTCTACTCACACTCATCTCATATGCTACAATGAAATCATGTTTCTGGATTATACTCCTGATTATTCATAAATCAGAAAGTCCCCACAGTTTCAGTGATGCTGGTTTGCAAACCTACCCTTTTGAGGAAGGTCATTCAGAAAGTTTTGTTCTAAAACAGACGTGTGGTTTGACCTTTTGGGGCTCATCTGTAATATTTCAAAGCATCCACAGACTGAGTGAAGGATTTGTAGCACACACTCTCTCAAGGTGAGAAATAGGGTGGTGGGAAGAGGAGACAAGTACTGCAGTGTGTACAGCAGGCAAGGCTGTGGTGTGGTGCTTCCATCACTGGAAGTATTGAAGAATGTATTAGGAAGATGTAATACGATAGTAGAATACAATATTTTTTATAAAGGTAGTTGTTCTTATCCTGGAGCAGAAAGAATCAGGCAAGCTACTGGATTGCTTTTCAACCCTGCTCTGCTATGACTTTTATTGCAACTCTCAATGGGTTTTCCTCAATTATTTTTTCCGAGCTAGAGCTGTACTAAGTACTTGCTAAGAAACATAAAACTCACAATTACCAAGTTGTATGGTCAGTAATAAAGCTGTAAAAGTTCACTTTCTAAAAAGGAACAGATGGGTTTTATTCCAGAGGATTAGATATGACCAAGAAAGTGTACTTAACTTACAGAAAAAAGCCAAAAGAAGCCCTCAAGCAGCTACTAGGAGAAATGGTATTAAAAGCATAATCAATCATTCTGTCATAAAGAGCAAATTATAGAAAAACTGTAACTCTCCAAAAAATCAACTGGTATTTTTCCAGTGGTCACCCTTGGCCAATGATGGTGGCAGAATTTATATGGATTTCCAATAGCAAGTGTTAAAGTTGAAGACTAGTGTCTATTTTTCTTTTTTTTAACATAATGGTGTATCTTGTGTCTTCCCACTGAGATTTATCGTGGAGATGATAAATAAAATAAAGATAAATAAAATAATAAATAAAGACAATAAATAAAATAAATAAAGGAATAAAACACTATCACAATTTAGATGGCACGGGACTACACCTGAAGAATTGGTTCCAATATTAAATTACCATGTCTTTGTTCATCACTGAAAACTTGCTGTATCAAAAAAACATCCTTAATGAATAAAGCAGTTACTCATTTACTCACACAGGAAATTTTGGAGTTTTGCTACTGATATTGGACATGCCTGAGTAGGAGGGGAAAATCTGAGTGCTGAGAGAAGCACTGCTGGATTTGGATTACTTGAACAAACTATGCTGTGCTAACTTGTGGTTCTTTGTGGCTGGGCTATGTACAAATAGGGATTCCACTGTGTCACAGGGAGTCAAATGCTTAAAAGTGTTCAAAAAAATTCAAATTGCTCAAGTGTTTTTCCCAAGCAAACATATTCCCTCTCAGTTCAGACATCATATCCTTTCTCCACTGTAAGCAGCTCACAGACTTACCCTATTTCACCTGCATTCCCTTGTATAAATCCCTCTGCCTTGCAGAATCCTAGGTCCAAAGTCTTGGGTAGTTTCCTGGATTTTTCCATTCCTTATATAGACTTTATGATTAAAATTTTTGCCAAACTGATAATACATCAATTTCACAGAAGTGTTCAGGAAAAACTGGCCACTCTGAAAGGGAGTTGCAGAGGGAGGTTCTCATGAAATGCAGATTTCACCTCCCTATAAACTCTTAGACATTGCAGGAGCCATGGCCTTCCTACAATGCTCTTGATACAGCTTTAAGGATGTCCCATACCTTTCTCCTTCTTTTCCTCCTACTTGGTCACCAAAGTATATTCTTCTAAACACTTGTTTCTTAAATCATACTTTCTTCTTCTTGAATGTTATTTGACAATATTCTATTTGAGGAATCAGTGCAGGTTGCAAAACAGGTCAAGTGAAAAGTCCGCATTTATAGCAAGGAAAAAACCCCACAAATCTAAACTATCAAGTACAAAAAAGTTAACAGTAGGATGTTGAGATGAGTCTACCCACAACGCTGACTGCTGCATATGCAGCAGCATACAGAAATCTTAGAAGATTAATCACTTACAAGCAGCAGTAGATCAAAATACACATTGCACAGGGACAGACAAAGCCAGTGGAAGCCACGTCTGGATTTCAACAGCCAGGGTTGCTCCACAGCAGAAGCCACCTTAGCAGAACTTTAATTTCTCACTCTGCACCTAAAATTAGCTGTATCAAACCTTCAACAATGCTGGAAATATCTGAAAATATACTAAGTTTCTTGGTCATAACTCAGATATGCCTCTGCATTAAAGAAAATAACCAGCTGTAAAAAAATATATGTTAATGGGTGAATGTCTAAAGGCAAGTCATAACCAAGGAAGAGCTTGGTCATGGCTCTGCACAGACACTATCTGAATAGAGAGGGAACTAGGAGCTGCTGTAAAGCATGATTTCAGAATGTATAAATTAAATCTGAGGACAGTAATGCACCCATAGTGGGGCTGGCTGCAAGGAGTAGGGCTTAGTGATCAAAAATGAGGTCATAAACTTCTCGTATTCACTGAGGCCCTGCTTGCACAAATGACCAATTTTTATTTCTTAGGATTTTCATTTTCCATGTGTAGGAATATAACTTAACAATCAAACAAGACATGTCAGAGCCACAAATAGAGCTTTTGCCTTGTTATAAAGGGTCAATTCTAGGTGCTGCATAAATGTAATTCTAAAACATTTTGAGGTTTTATATAATTGCTTCTTCCAAGGTCATATCACTGCTGCTACATTTCATCAGTGTGAGCATATTTTATAGCAGTCGTTGAAACATCCTATGATTGGGAAGGTGGAGTGACAACGGGGGAACATTTTGTTAACAGACATAACAATACTGCACCAGATGACTGGTCCAGGCACAAATAAAAATGGGAAATGTCTCCTGCATCAAGGATTAATGCAATAAACCCACGCCCGTGTTTAAATACTAGGTACTGCAAGTGGGTTCTGGTCAGACTGCTGTTTCCTGCTGCAGGAGCACTTGCACCTGCGTGTTGGGAACTGCACACGCAGGGCTGCCTCTCCTCTGTGTAAAAGCCCCCTCTGCTGGACCAGCCTGACATGGAAACAATGCTACATAAAACCAGCAGATCATCCCACTTCCTCCCCAAAAATGGACAAGTCAGCAAAGTAATTCTCCATCAGCAGGCCTTTCTGTAGGAAGCCCTTTTCCAGACTGATGCAATGCGAGTCACAGGAGTGGTTTTCTAAAACACAGCATGCTTGGAGGAACACACAGCTTACCTGTCCCACATGTGGGGTGGACAGAAGGCCTTTTCTCCAAAGTATAGAGGACTCCTGAGTTTCAGGCTGTTTCCTGATGTCCTGCCAAGGCAGTTCTAACCTGATGGAGATGTCCCCCCAAGAGATGTCTTGTACTGCCAATCCTTTCATCTTCCTGGAGATGATCCTCTTAATACTGAGGAACGTCTAAACTGAGCAAGATGTCGGAAAGTTGAGGAGTGAAACCGAAGTGTCCCAGCGAGTTGAGCAGGCTACCTTGAAATCACTCAGCATCAGAGAAGTCCTGGAGCAGAAGTGAAGATCATTATTTTTCTAAACATGATGTTAAAGAGTTATTTACTCTGTTCAGAGAGAGCTACAAAGAAATGAATGGGTAGCACTCCAGCTTCCTTGTTCTGATTTGGCTGAGTGTTCTCTATGTCCCCTTCACTCATGAGCTGCTGAAGGCAAAGCAACTGCACAGCTACCCTTGATATGTTCTCATGACTCTCTGATTCTTTAGACAAGTGCCATCATTATGAGCTGCCCAATTTCAGCTGGATTTTGACTCCAATGAAAGCTTCCCAATTGCCCCTTCTCCTTTCTGTTGTCACGCCCAATATCTAAGCTGCTCCCAGGGATGGCCCCTGTCCAGCTGCTCAATAATGCATTAGGACATCAGTCAATATGGCTTTTGTCAAAGAGCTGCTGTCTATAGCGGGAGTGCCTTTTAACATGCAGGAGGTGGAAGAGCTATGGGTGCTTTCTGGACAAAACTGGATGCTGTTACCACCTGGCTTCGTAATAAACCAAGTTATCATATGCTGCCAGTGTGAATTTTCCTGCCAGGCACTTCTGCTTAAGCAGTTAACAATGGCACAAATGTGGGTTCAGCATCCAGGCTGGCCATAATAAAGTCATTTATACAACTTTTGTGGGGTTCTTTCTGGTGTCTGGTGACAGGGGTTTCAAATTTCTGAACTAACAAAATGGATTCTCTTCACCACTCAGTGTTTTATAACACATGCTGAAAATGACATTTAACAGAAGCTTGTAAGTGAGAGGCAGTGATGCAGTCACTCACTCTGCCTTGATGGAGACTAAACATGACAGTAACTCAAATAAACACGGGGAACTATCATTAGTTTGCAATGACTCTCTCTCACACGTGGCTTGCTGGAGCTGTGCGACAGCATCTCACAAAGACAAAAGAGAAAGCATCCCCAGTGTGCAGAGGGAAGAACTGGAGGGGTAAGGTCCACAAACGATTGAAGGGTGAGAGTAAAAAGCAGCTGAAGCACGTGACTGAGGAGAAAGGAGCCCTGTAATTTTGTGAGGACCCGAGTGAAAAGCATGTGAGGCAAAATACTCAAGGAAAGGCTTACAATTATATTTTTGGAAATGGAGCAATTAGTAGAGCAATAAATGTAACCAGCATTTCCAGTGCAGGTAAAAATGGCAGAGAGGCATTAAGAGGTGGGAGAAGAGAGAGACATTAGTGTGAAGAGGTGGCAGAGTTTCATGGAAGAATATCACAGCATTGGAGAAGGAGCAGTCCATAAACTGTCCAAACTATTCGCTGTGAACCAGCACACCTGGCAAGCAATGAAAATAAATAATGTTCCTTTCTTTTGGAAAACACATTGTAAATCAGTGTATTAATCTGAGTCCTCAAATGACTTATTTTCTGGAATATGTGTTCCATGGGGCAAACTGTGTGATAATGAGTCTTAACTTCCTGCCTCAAATATGCTTCTATCATACTACATCCTCTTCCTCATTCCACCACCTGTAAAATGAGAATAATAGTACTATCCTGCTCTATCAGACCTTCTCAAAGATAAAGGCTCTGATTTTACAAGGGCTCAGGTTCAGTGGTATCCTGAAAGAGATGACTAACACAGAGCAGCCTTAGCAGGCCTTCTGCGCCAAAGATGAACATCCTACCCCTCTGAAACAAAATAAGAGGCAGTGTTTGTGGCTTTGCCATTGTAGTCATGGACTCTCCCTGATGGTCGATCTTTGAACCCATGTGGAAATCAAACCGATCAGTACAACCCATTTCAAAGTGTACTTTTAAACTTCACCAACTTTTTGACCGAAAAAACCCACAAATCTCGGTCAGCAGTGTTAGCTCACACAACATTTCCGAAGTTTCCTCTTCAAATTTCTTGAAACAGGAGACAAAAGAAAAATCTGGCAGAAGAGGGTATGACCAAAGCTTTCACAGTGCATCTCCTTGACATCCAGAGGTTTTGCTGAGGTCTGAAACAGTGCAGTTAACTTTACCCTTTTGTCTCCTCCTTCTCCCTATCCACTCCACAAATTTGGGTCCTTCAACCCCTCCAAGCAATTCCTTGCTTGGACCAATGTTGTGTCCAAGGGATCTCATCCCTAGCCATTATCTCAATTCAACTGTGTGGAAATGGCTCTTTTTCATTTCTGAGCTTCCACCTACTTGAAGTTTAAACCCCCCAGTTACGGCTCTGTGTAAATTTTGATCAGTTTAAATTTTCTCTCTCATCCACAACTGAAGCTGGAAAAACTGATTCTCAGCAAATAACATGTCCCATGATGTAAGAGTCTCTTTTCATCCGCAGAATATCTGAGACCAATTGTAATTTTCTCAAATGTACTTCTTTTTCTACCACTGCCAATAGAATTATTTTGTTCTGTAAAACTCTAGTTGCAAGCACCATTCTGCAAACATCTATGCAACTGCTTAATTTACCAATTACTTCAATAAGTAACTTTATAATTATCTACTAAGTCAGATTGTAAAGAAATACTTAATGTTCCAGACTGAGGTTTGCTCAGCTATTATTGGCCATGATTGGGACTGCTTCCAGCCCTTGGCCGAGAGAGCAAAAATAACTGGGCAGCTTACGCATATTTCCGTTTCACTGAATACTTTTGTGTTTAGAGTTTGAATGTAACTTCTCTCAGATATTCTACATATAGTTTTGTACCAGAGAACAGACACAACCAGACATAAAGTAGCTGCCAAAATTCACCCAAATGTTAGTTCACAGCTAACATATTTTTGCAATACTGACTTTCAAGCGTATTCCTATACACCCTCAGCCAGCAACAAGGAGTCCCATTGATCGTGCTAAGGTCAAAAGCTTTATTATTAAATTATAGTGTATATGGCCCCCTCCTTCAGAGAGAATAGGAAGGCTTGTTAACAGGTTCATAAATCCAGGTGTAAAGATAAAGCCAGTCACCCAGGCCTGTATGTCATTACTGAATATATATGTTTTTAGAATATGGTAAATAACAAAATTAATGTTTACTGTTATGTGCTGAATGCAGATTAAACTCATCTTTTCCCTTTATATTATGGAATGTATAATAGATCCTGAAAACCTATCAGCATTCTACTTCAACGGAGCTTTTATTCTTCTGCTTCTGGTTGAACAGTTCCTAGATTCCTGATTATACTGAATCATGAGCAAAACTACCACAAGAAGAAACCAGCTCTCTGTGTTAGCTTGCTAGAGAACTTGCCTTCACACTTATCTGAAGTGACAGCCCCTCTGGGTATACACTCCTTACTGTCCTTCATTTAAACGCTACAGCTTCTTTTCTTTAAATGCACTTATTTTGAACAGAAGACTAAACAAGTGTTATATCCTAATTTAATCCATGTAAAACCTCACATCTAAAAGGGTTGGACAATAAAATGAAAGGAGACGTTAACGAGTACAAATGCCCAAAACCAGACTCCAGCACACAATTATCTTACAAATAAAAACTACATGCAAGCCTCCAATGGAGTTTAGAGCCCAATTCCTGATCTTTCTGCAACATACTTGCTCTAAAAACCAGGGACGGTGAACCCCTTGGCAATTTTAAAAGCTAGTTTTATCAGAGTTACAGTTAACTCCTGGCTGTTCACGGACAGATTATCCAGGCTGCAGCTCGGTGGGCTCCTGCTTTCCCAAAGAAAGTCTTTGACTGCCATACAGAGCCCAGCATGAATCTTCAACTTTTCCTGCTGGAAGAAGCACTTCTTTCTAAACCAAACTCTCCAAATACTCCCTTTTTTTCCCTCCAGTTACACATTTCTGGACAGAAATTAAATCAGTTTTTTATCTCTTTATCTTCATGCTTGCCACATTAAAACAATAGTTCTAGTTTTTATTTCTCAAGAGCATATTTTATCACACTTCTTCCCAATTGATAGTTTGGGGAGAATATAAAGCAAAGCAATTTACTGTAGATACTTCCTTTCCCAAAAAGAAAAAAAATCTGCAAATTCCCTAACATATCCAAGGCTGTTGCTATGCATTTTCTCTAATATATAGTCATTATTGTCAAATTTTCCCAACACATCCCCAGAAGGTTTGATATGAGCTTTAGGAGAAATACTTGAATAGGTTTTTAAGTGCATACAAATCAGTTCACATCTTTGTTTAGTGGCACTGTCTGGCAGCAGTACAGGCTGGGCTTTTAATAACATCTTATTTTACAGCTCCAAAGGAAAAGCTCCCCGGGCTGGCAACATGCACTTGTGCATTTTGACATGATAGCTGCCAATACCAGGAATTGGGAAAAGTGAAAGTAAAAATAAGTGTGTAGTGTAAAGCCAATGGGGAGCTCACCTGAGATGCCACAACTTTAGTAGTGATCCATCCATCTGCTGCCTTGGAACAATTTTTCTCATGCTTGAGCTGTGTACCAGGAGCTAGGAAACAGACAGACACCTTCTCAGTAACACTGGTTTACAAATTATTTTCCTTCTGATTCCCCACGGTCATGGAAAGCCACCTGCTGGAAGAGAGCCTGTACCATTCCCTTGGCAAACAGTTCCCCACAGGCTGTGATCCTGCCATTAGCCCAGTCAGCTCCTTTGGATGCCTCGAGAAGTTGAAAAGAGTCGGACACCAGGAGGATTCCACTCAGATTCAGGAAGCTGCTGCTGAACTCTCTGACTTTGCTCATGCTCTCTGGCACACGTGCCCCTGGAGTGGTCCAGGATCGTGCTGTCCTGGTGATTCATGCAGGGACCTGGTGGAGGTCAGAGCTCCTTTCTCTCCTGTGCATTGAGGTTTCCATCACTTGGAAACGAGGAGCCAGCAGTAGCAACATGTGTGGGTGTCATTGAGTGATGGTGGCAGGTTTGGCGAAGGCAAGCAGGTGACCTGGCAGCTGGGAATTGATCCCAGTTTAGACATAAATCCTGGGATCATGAGTTTTATTTTTCTATTGTGGCAATTTGTGGGATCTTCTGCACAAGCAGAACTACTGAAAGCAACAAAAAAGTACACCAGGAAATCTGCAGAAGCAGCAAGACCTTTGAAAGTGTTTGCATTTTAGCTTTAGGTGTGAGGACACTAAGGACAAGGAGAGAAGGACAGAGGAGGGCTAATGCTGGCACCATCCATGAGGATGGAACTGAGCCCCAAGTATCAGAAGCCACCCAGCTTTATTAAATGCAGCCACAGAGGAGAACACGCTGCACGGGTGGATGTAAGTGCCTTTCTGCACTCACAAAAATTACTCTCTCTCTGAATGCCTCAGGTGCCTTGTTCATAAATACAAATAATGTTTCTCTCCAGCTGGGATTCATTAAGATCAGTGAAGCACCTAAGACTTTGGGTGGAAGCGTTTTCTCTATAAATATGGCCAATAATATTACACAGTGAGCTATCATTCCTTCAAGAAACACAACTAAAATACATTTAGTGATGTAGAAAGGTTTCTGGGGGATCTGTATACTTCCAGGAATTTCAGAACAGCTCAGAGAGCAAAGGCTATGAGATGGCTCTGCTCCATTAATGTTAAGTCCTGCTCCATTAATTTTGGTCTCACTTTTGTTGGGTAAATTATATAATTTATCCAAGACAGCACTGGTCATGTAACCCAAAATTTTACTTTCTGAATTTTAACAATAACAGTCCCTTTTGCCAGAAGCCCTTTATAAATGCACACTATAGAAAACAGCAACCAGTAAATTAAAAAGAGCTGTTAGACACCTCATAGTAACAATTAAGATTTTACACCTCTTCGTATTTTCAAAGCAACCTGCACAAGTTACCCAATTAATCCCAGCTCCTTGGGATTCTCTTGCTCCACTGTGCTGGCCAGCTCCATGCCTGCCTGCATGGCTCAGCAGCCCTGCCAGGAAGAGAATTTATGGTACAACCCTGAATATGCTGCCCAGCTGCCTCGAGCCCACCTGGCCACCCATGGTGCTCCACCACGCCACAGACCACCTTTCCCAGCAGGTTTCTCCAAGCATGGTCCTTTATCAGAAGCTGTCCTTCTCTGGGCTGCAAAGCCGTTCTGTAGCAAAACTCAACAGCAGCTTGCAGGACCCAGAGAAAGGGAAAACCCTTGTCCAAGCCTCAAACTCAGCAAATAGGACAGGATGGGATTGTGTGTCCCCCGGTGCCCTAACCCCAGATTATAGGTGAGGATGCCCCTGAAAGCCAACATTGGAAGGTGCCTCCATGTGCTCAAAACACTGGAGGAACTCTTGGTTCCCTCCAAGTTGCCCAGGGCCTTGCTGTGGGATGAACCTGCAGTAAGGCATGATTCAAAATTCAGGCCCTTGGAGACCACCCAGAGTCCCCAGAGCTTTTGCCACTCTCACCTACCACTAAACACAAAGTTTCTTTTCCTAATGCAAAAAATAATAAAGAGGTTAAGCCAAACAAAGCTCAAGTGTCCCCTCTCTCCTCTGTGGAGAGGGTACAGGTTTCTCCTTCCTCTCATCAAACAGATATCTTTGGACAGCTGAGTGGGTTAATGTGCATGGCTGAACCACAGGGACCATCCATGTGGGAAAAGTGAAAGCACAAGCTTTTAGCATAAACCTTGGCAAAGGAGATTTGTCCTGCCAGTGGAAACTTTAATTGTGTCCTACTGTCTTTTCTCAGTCCCTCATTTTGCTGCCAAATGGGCATTAGTTTGAAGCACTGCATAAAATATTGGTGCAAGTCACTGATCTCTGGTTGTATCTCTGCATTAAATACACACGAAGAGCTGCAGATTTTTTTTTAATAGAAGTTATTTCAATAACTGAATTGATAGCCCATCAAGGGCCAAATTACCTTTGATATTAACAGGATCATGCCTTCATGAAATGATATGTGTTAATCCACGATAAAGGTGCATGCTTTAATGAAAGAGATCAGCTAAAGTAGTAGCAGCTTATCTCGGCTCTCTAAAGATTCCTTAAATATGGGTCCCCAGATCCCTGTTTTGTGTGTTCTCACATTAGAGCACTGTGCTATTTCACCTCCCTCTGTTTTAATCTTCTGACAGTCAGTGTAATGTAGTACTGCGAGGTTTTGGAGTGAGTGGGTTGTCAGTGTTTAGGCTTTTTAATTAAATCTAAATAAACTTTGAATGTATTACAATCTAGGAATGTCTAGAAAAGTTATTTAAATATCCTTGCTCATAAGCAACTCAAGCTGCACTAAATTCAGAACTTCAGATTAAATCCTGCAAGATTCCAGGGAGGGTTCTGACTGGCTCCATGACCTGTTCTGCAGAGCAGATCCCAAACTCAGAGGTACAGGTTCTGCATACCCCAGCACACCAGCTGGTAGCAGCATCCCAAATACCCTGCACACACTATTTCAGAAGCGAGCCAAATCCTCATGTAGGTTTGATGACATGGTGCCCCAGTCACAGAAGCATTAAATTGTGTCCCTTGGTCCCCCCTGAGAAGAAATGAGCTTAGGTGAGTTACAACAACTGCTCTTGAACGAGTAGACTGACGATAAATGTGATTGAAATCTATGAAATATTTTAACTGGGTTTTACTTACTAAATATTTCTTTCTAAATTAGTGCTTATGCAAAGAGTTTTACATTCCCTGCTCTTTTTTCCCAAATCAGCAGGAAAGAACTTGATTTAAAAGACAAGAAAGAAGTTTCATTTTCCCTTGCTTATGGCAGAGTTACATGGTTTTATTCTTCTTCCAATTCACTCTTCACATTTTCATTTCTTGAGAGTGACTTTTTCTGAATGTACAAATATGTCTGCTTAGAGAAACAAAATCACAGAACCATAGAATACACTGAGCTGGAATCAATTCTTGCCTTTCTCTCTCTTTTCCCCATTCTTTGTTCTCAAGAGGCCAACCAAAACCCCTCATCTTAAGACTCTGAACCTGCCTGCAGTACCACTGAAGAAGCTGCTGGCAGCACACAGAGTTGAACACCCACATAAACCTCTGCAAGGCTGGGGGCTGAGCCCTCTCCAGCTCCTGGTCTTCCTCAGTTCAGCCTGGCAGTGGCCGTAGGAGGGACGGCAAGTGATGGATGGAGGCTGACAGGAGCATGGCCCCGTCACTCTCCTGGGGGCTGAGCACTGGTTTCAGCAGGATGCTCAGCCAGTGCTGTGCACAAAGCCCTTGGGGAGCTGTTCCTGCCAGCGAGGAGTCTCCCGGCTGAACCACACTCGGTTCTTGACAGGGCCTCCCATGTAATACTAGAAAGTGCCTGTCAGCCCTCTCCTTGCTCACAGCATTTCATGCCTCACACTTTCCTTCAGGATGTTTCTTACTCCTTGTCACTGGTGGGAGGTGCAGCCCCATCACTTCAAGGGACTGTTTGCCAGACACCATGGGGCAGTCTAGAGGAAAAGCATGAAAAATTGATTTTTGTGGCTCAAAAACACGTCTGTCCAACCAAAGCCTGATGCTAGATTTGCCCTACTAGAGAGGGCAAGAGCCCTCCACTGCAAATGAAGGTGCAATGACACAGGGCTCACCTGTGGTTTTCCTCCAATACACTCCTTTCAGTTGCCACAGGTCTTTGCAAAGCAGAAAGGAGATGGATCAGACCTGCAGGTGCCATCCTGGTGTACCAGGTACAAATGTGGTTAACAGGAATTACCCACTTAGAGCAGGTCTACACCAGCACAGAGAAATGCCTCTGACTGCATTTCATATGATCTATAGATACACATTATATGCAGCTAATCATGCTTACAAGAGCTTCAAACTCATTACTCGATGTATAAAATATATTTCTTTATCTATTAAATCTTCACTATCTGTAATCATTCCCCAGGGAACAATAGATAGTGAGTCAGCAGGCACATATTTCATTATCAGTTTTTACTGTAAGATGATGATGTTTATTGATATCACTATCAGACAGACACTGAAATGAAGCAGATGTTAATCTGAGGTTAAGCTCCAGGAGGCGCCTAGCAGTCTGACCAAAGGGACTGATGTTCATCAGATAATAAAAGAGGAGACCTCCCTCCCTTCCTCCCTCCCTGCCTCCAGAGGCTTGCACAGAGCTCACAGATGTAGTGTCTTGTTTTGCAAATTCCTCCTTGCACCGTTTCCAACCTCCTCTAATAGCTTGCCCCTTATTGCAGAGCTTTCCATCGGCTCTAGTAGACAGTTTAACCCAGCATCTTATTTTACTTACACAAGAACTTTATGGTTGAGTTTGGTTTATTTTTCCTCAGTATATCCTAAAGGGTGATGCCAGAGAAGTTGAAAACAGAAGTGAAGTGGTGACAAAGTTGCTGTGACATCACAGCTGTGAGCAGAAAGTCTGTCATGGATCCCCATCACACCAATGCCTGCCTTAAGTAAATCCATAGCAAGGTAAAACACTCAAGATTAAATGGTACAATGTACTGGAGCAGGACCTTCTGTGGGGAAGGACAGGATGACAAAGTAACAGCAGCTTTCTATGCATCTCAGAGTGCCATCACTTTCTAGTGTTGAGTGCAGTAATGTGACAGCCTATATCCTAATGAAAAATACGCTGGCAGCTGACACTCACCAAAACATATTAAACATTAGAACTTGCAAAATGACTGGTGAGCGGGTGCAAATTATCTGTTTATAGGTATTTCAGTGGTACACTTCTTTCCTAGCAAGAACATATCTATCAGTTTTGGTGAGAGATGAGTGGATAACAAACCCCACACGCTCTCTTTTCTACATAGACGCTATGCTGCATCCTACAGCAACCCCATACTTTTTATTATTACCATTTGTGGATCAGCAAGGGCATTATCAGGCCATACCATGTCGCATTCAGATCCTTCTGTTCTGCTTTCAGCCCAGAGAAGGCGTGGTCCAGCCTCATGCCCTGACTGCCACATCACCTGGGTGATCTCCCTGTGGCCCTGGCTTGGGTTGACATGGGCAAGTCTCTGGGCACAGGACTGCAGGGTGTGGCAGAGGCAGGCTTTGCACAAGAGCTGATTATCTTGAGAGGTACAAACCAGAGACACAGAAATAAAGCACCTCATTGACCAACATCAAAGAGCAATTGAGTGGTGAACCTGGAACCAGAAGAAAAGGTTGCTAGACCATATTGATTCATGCAGTCCCTCAAGTCATGTTTGCTCTGTTAAGGTCAAAGTCATAAAGAGTCTGACAGAACATGAAGATCCTCTGTTTCAGGTCCTGCTCTTAACACCACCCCAGTTTGATACCTGGATGAAGGATACCTCAAAAAGTTGACATTGGTATATGTTTACATTAATGTAGAAAGGTTGCTGTAAATTACTAGGAAGATAGACTTAATACCCTTGGAGACTAGCAGAGATAATGAGATGGGGGAGCAATCATCCTTTTTTTCAATTCAAAAGAGAAAAAGGAGAGAGACCAACCTCTGAAATTTCAACACATAAGAAAAGATCATTTGCAAAAGAGTCACACTCAATCTCTGTGCCTAGCTGAAAGGAATTTGTGGTTTCTTTTCAGGCCCTTTTGGACTGTTTTTCATGTCAGAATTACATGTTTGCTATGCTTTGTCGCTCTTCCAAGATTTACTGAAACAAAGGAAACATTTGAATGAGATTTGAGACAACTTCTTTCTCACCTGTCAGGAAGGTAATCCCCAACCTTCAGATAAATGTGGGCATGTGGTTTCCAGTATTCTCACTCCATATGTCTTCACAAACACCAAATAGATCTAAAGTAAAAGGACAGGTTTTTTCCTCCATGGATCAAAAGTATAAAGTGATGGACCTTGCCCAGGATGATCCAGACTTTCTTCCATATTGAATGCCTTCATTTTCACTCCCTGTGGAAATACAGACTCCCTGGCACAGAAATTAGGAGAAAGAATGAAGGCACCAACCCATTCCAGCATTACTGATCTCAGCCATATCAGCAGTAAGTGGAACAAAAGTTATGCCCGATTTAGGAATTTATTTTACAAGTGAACCACTGCAACATTTTGACCACTGCAACTCTGAAATGAGGTAGACACTTAATTGTTGTTGTTTTGTCCTGACTCTCATTCCTAAAGAAAAATGGTGTTTAATGTTTTGTGTCAGCTCTCTTCCTCCAATATTTTAGAGTAAGCACTATAGAGTAAACACTATAGCTCTAACATCTCCTGCTTACATGAAACCTTGTGGGTTTCAAATCTGCCTTCATGTGCTTGTGTTCACACTGGATTTGGGGAAATACCAATGAAAGCTGAAGGAGTGGCTCCAGCAAAACCGCAAAAAGAAAAGGTGGGCATAGAAAGCCATGTTTGCACCACACCACACCTCCATCCCCAATTAAAGGAAAGTTTAATCTGTGTATATGCATTCACGTGAGGAATTTTTGCTGGTAGAGCTGTTTTAGTCACAAATTACACCTCTTGGCACTCTGGCCACTGTTCATAAAGTAGATCCAGCCCTTGCCTTACCATAGAGGCAACAGTTTCCTGTGCTATAAAATATAAGACAGGGTGAAAACTTGAAGCACCAAGCTCAGGCAGCCTGGATGCAATCAAAACCTCCTTGTTTCCAGTATGAGCTGTTGGGTCTGGCACTGGCATGAGCAGGTCAGGCAGGGGAAACAGCTGGGATTGACAGCTGCCCAGCTGGGTCCACCACTCACTAGCTGGGAGTGCATCTCTCAGTACCTTTGCTTTTATTGCTACATGGCTGGACAGCTTTCCAGAGCAAGGGAATAGTGGGGGAAAAAAATAAAGGGGGGAAAAAAGTGCTTTAGATGGAATTTTTCCATTGGAGAGGGATGTGGATGTGGATGTGCAACTAATTCTTTCCAAGAAGGCACACACTGACCTAGACAAGACTTTCTTCGGAAGCCCATTAAAACACCAATACAACATTTAGCATGCAATATAGGAAAGTCTGTATAACGCACTGTGGTGTTTCTTTCTGACATAAATGGACAGAAGTTATACATAATGCAAAGCCCTAAATGCTGACAGACATTTGCAAGAATGTTTACATTTATTTTTCATAGCCCCAAGAAATCGATCTCTAAGGACATCCCATGAGAGACTGCATTTGGCCCTGAAATATTGTCCTAGGAGACTATGTTTCTGTCTTCCATTTGACACATTTTACAGAGGGTATCAGCATATGGATTTGCACCTCAGCTGTGTCATGAGCAAAGAATTGCTATTGTTTTACTATGCTACGCTGGGATGTTTAAACATTGATATTGTGAGGTACTACTTTACAATTCCCATTAGATTTGTTGTAAAGCACACATTTATGAAACAAAATATTTCTGTATTCACCCATAAAACTCTATGTTATAACAGTATTGAGCATCTGGTTTTAATCAGAAGTCAGGAAATTCACTGTTCGAGCTGGAACTCCATCCTTTCCTAAACTCACTGTGTTTAACTTCTGCAACTCAGACGTGAACAGGTTCTTTAAAAGTCTCACTGCCCCTACTGAAAGATAAGCACCACTCACATAAGGGTTTGGAATTAAGTGACATTATCAGGGACATTTCTGCTTTCTGGGTCTTTCTGAGGGAGCAGCCTGAACAGTGGTAGTAAAGCAGGACGAACCACACAGAACATCGTTGCTAATAGTCTACACAATGTATTAATGTTCAGAAGCAGGCACATTTGAAGTCAACTTTCAAATCTAAGCTCTATCTGAAAATGGTTGAATACTTTCAAAGATTCTGTTTAAATTAATTTAATGCTTCCTTTCTCTAAAACCTCAGTAGGGATTTTGCCAATAAAATACAATCAGGATTGAGAGCCAAAATAATCTTTTTTTAGTGCAAATCTATTCTAAATAATTTTGTTCATGAGCGAATCAAAAATCCACAGAAGGAAAGAAAATAAATTAGTCTAATGCACATAAATGAAGAGATGGAAATAATGTTGGATAAAGAGTTTTGACTGCACCATTTAATAATTTTCAATTGATCAGTTTTTCTAGTGAATAAATGATTTTTCATTTATGGGGTTTTTGTAAGTGTTCTACAATATATCTGATATAATACAGTATATCTCACTCATTTCAGTCCTTGTTCTTGAGGCTTTTCTCTGCTCCTATAGTTAAGTCATGCTGTCAGCTACAAGTTTGATTAAAAATTGGGCCCCAAAACCCTTACCAAGAAAATAAATGGAATATCTAAGTATAGTTGAACCTTCAAAGGTTCCTTTCAGCTGTGATACTACACATTCACATAACTCTTCTCTGAAGCTTAGCCAAACTCTTGTGATCTGCAAAGTTCTGCGAGAAAAAACTTTTCAGAAAAGCCTGAAAGGGCCAAAAAAACCCCTGCAAAATACCCCTGCACATCTCATATGCTGCAGGACGGGAGCTGTGTCTGGAAATCTTGCACAAAATCAGCCAGCCTCTCAATTTTTTGTAACATTGATTAAAGGTGTTTATCAAGAGAGAGATGCTACCTCAAGCTCGCTATCACTTCTCTATCCAGCAGCCAAGAAGGCAAATCACGTACCCACAATTATATTTACCTCTTGGTGTTTTAAAGAACAATGTATCATAGTGCTCAGAGTACCAGTAGTTGGACACCGCTTTCATCTAACATCTGAAACACCGAAGCAGTTCACTGCTGTGTCCCTTTCACCTGATAGGACAGAAAATTTAAAGTTACACATTTAAACTGATTCACAGTGTGGTAATGTAAAGATAGAAACACACAAACATGTATACAGAAGAGCCTCAAAACATTGCACTAGAAATGGTAGTTTCGCAAATGGAGATAATAGGAGAGATCTGTAAGGAAGAGTCTACATTAATTTATGTCACATGAGATATGATCTAGATTTGTCTTCAGGAAACGCTATTCTGATGAACCACTGCCTTCAACCACTGTTTCTTCATTCCCTCTGTCTCTTCTAGAGCACTTATACAATAAATAAACTCCTACTTAATTTTTATGATGAGGAGATTCAAAACCTGACAGCCATTGCCATTTGTTTCCTGTTCTTGTGGGCATTTGTCTGGCTTTTATGTTTTTGAAGAAGCGGACAGTGGATGCCTGTTATCTATGCACAGCATGCAGGATAGATGCAAATGACCCTTTGATTTTCCACATGAGAAGCAGAGGAATACTACCCAGGTTACTAAGCCATCTAAATGTAAGGCTGAATGACCTGTAACAGAACAATAGATGGTGAAAAAAAGTAGCAAAAACCAAACCAGAAGAAAAAATACACATTAAACTGGAAAAAGGTGAAATGTGAAATCTATCCCTTTTCTATAAACACATGTGGAAAGAATAACACCTAGCCTTTTTTGTTCTTGGCTTCCCCCCGCCACCTCCTTTACATTCCAAGAGAAGACCTGCCAACTTTTGGCCATATCCGTTTCTCTTCTCTTGTTTGCCAGTATTAGTGCACTCTAGCACACATTCTTTCCTAAGACTTCAAAACGAGTCATTTGTTAGGTCCAATTGTTTAAAGGACCCAGCCGCCCTTGCCTCCTTTGCTTGGAGCAAGCTGGGTGGCTCACAGGCATGCACATACCCTGGCTTACACACTTGGGTTTGGCTGGGACCTCTGATTGAAAAGACTCCTGAACCAGACTTCACAGTGCGTGCCTTGTGTTACTGGAGATCAGAAGACCTTGCACCAATACATCCAAATGCTTCTAATGCTCCCTTTGTCCTAAACTACACACTGAGGGCAAGCATACCTGTGCTTTGCTTATTGAAGCTGCTCGTGCAGGGCTTCAGTGGTTCTGTTCTGTAAAGCATTTCTAAAATCTTAGATCAGGATCTGCTTATCATTACACATATAAACAGAGGGTGGATTCACCTCTACACTACAGTTTAGCACAGTTGTAATTGTTTTAAGCTGGACTCTAAGGCTCTAAACAAAGGGCTGAGTTCTTACCAAGAGAGATTATTTAACATAATTAAAAAATAAAATAGTGAGCAGGTTAGGGTATACAGTACTCGTTCTTTGCATTTAATAATGGGGTGAGATTCAAATCTGATGTAAAATGTGCCAACACAACGTTGCTAAAGCTGCATCCACTTCAAACATGTTTTAGTCTGTCTCTGGAGCAAAAAGAAATATAAATCTCAATCAGCTTGATTTCAAGTCCACTGATTTTAATGTTAGCTTTGTTTATAAGAATAGCCCTTCTGTTGGAATTTCTTTCAAAGATTGAAAAAAAACCCCATCATACCAAGAGCTATTACAATATAGGCAACAATTCTTGTGCCCTGCTTTCTCTCCCTCCCTCCCCCTATCCCTCCCCTCTCTTTCTTCCTCTCTTTCTCTCTCTCTCCTCCCATCTCTTTTTTTCTTCTTATGCAGAGGAAGCTCGCAAGGACCTGCTGAGTTATTTGCCTGATGTCATCCCATGAGCAATGCAGTGAGGAACAGAACCAAGAGCTCCTGAGTGCTCACAACCATTCTCTGAGGTAGCAGTATCCTCAGCCACAAAGCCCTGAATTCAAATTTTGAGGCAACATTATATGGGATGCAGAAGAAGAGTAGTGAACCACTGGCTGGGCAAAGACTTTAGGTTTGGTTTATTATTACATTCAGCCACCAGGCAGTTCAGATCCAGATCCAGCTTCCTCAACATTTGGTAGTGTTCAGCTCTGGGGTCAAGGTTCCCTCTCTATTATGAAAATGGGCTTAGAATGTGCTTTGATGTACTTCCTACAATTCATATAGATTATTAGGTATGAGAAAAGAACTATTATGATTACACCATATAATAAGCCATAGGGGGTGGTGTCTTGTTATATATCTCTGTCTACTGAAGGTGGTGTTTAGCACATTTCTGCATTTAGGCCAACAAAACTCTCTTAGAGGTAAAAAACCATCGTGTAGTGATTAAAAACACCGACAACCCCCCAAAAATGGACAGTTAATACCAAGTATAGGTTCTCATTTAGCAGATTTTGCAGAGAAGAGTGTTACTTAAAACTAACTGCTGTTGACCATTGGAGAAATGAGGAAAGATACTATAATCTTATGCAATCCCAGTTTTGCTCTGTTCCCTTGACCTGGATTAACCTTTTTCCTTTTATCTGTATTTTAATTCCAAACACCTCGCTTAAATGCGACTGTATCCAGGTCTCAGCTAAAAGCTTTAATGAGCAACTCTAAGGTCAGCAGAAATGTTTGAACTTTATTATTATTTCATACAAATGCTGTAGGGATCCTTGAATCTCCCATAGTTATTAGTTATTTTGGTCTCCAGTGAGATGTTCGGCATCTGGCTGTATTAGTTTATTGATTTCTTTTTTAAATGGTTGTCTTTCAACAGCCATTTAAAATACATGTTTCTTCTTCTTAACTTACTTACAGGCACAAACACTGAACAAAGGCTGCATGGAACTGGGCCCAGCTTTCTTTTGTAAAGAAGAAGTAAACAGCAAAATGTTCCTTATAATCTTAGTGTAAATATTTCCATTTCTTTCTTGAGTGAAGAAATTATAAATTTATACATAGCACACTTTAACTACTTTTACTACATTATGATTAACTACTGTTAATAGACTAATGAAATATCAACTGTGTATTCTTTCAATTTATTACATCACAATCAAATGTATTATTTTGTGTAATCAATATTAAAAGATCATGTCCATTTAAGTGTGCACACTGTTTTGTAGACTGAATGTAGCACATAAAACTTGTTGTCTTTAATCAATAGAGATCCCAGAGCAGCTAATTATTTTATAAATTATTAAGTATTCTTTTCATTCTTTGCATCCTATTAATACCTAGGGAACTTATTAATGGACCAGGACTCCAGCTGTTCTGTTTCCAGTATCTGCTCATATAAAAGTGAGTAACTCCCTTACATGGTGTCTTTTGACTTTCTTTTAAAACCAATCCAAATTGGTTTGGATTAAGACCACACGGGTGAGGCCAATACTGCAACATGGACTGAAAACTGGCTGTCAGACAGAATCCCAAAACCCACAATGAGCATACAGTGGGGGTCAGGCTGACAGGGGCAGATTAGGGGTAACATGGACAAGACTATTGGTGAACTGAAGCTCCAGCAACATATGTGGTATAAAACCGGGTACTTGGAAAGGTAACTGTGTCATGCAGCAGTGAGTAAGAGCAAAAACAGTTCTAGGACTCAGATGTTCCTAAAATTATTCTTGGAGATTATATCCTAAATTCTTACCTGGAAAACACACAGCTGCCAGACTACAGGGTCTTGATCCTGTGTAGAAATTCCTTCCAGTCTTTGGGCTAGCTTCTGCTTGCATCTAATAGAATGGAAGAGCCATAACCGTTCCCTCCAAAGACAAAGTGGGCAAGGAGAAAACATTTTGGTTGTAAAACCTACAGGTGTTAACCTTGAGGAGGAAGAGGTGATGGTGACCAGGGACCCACTACAAAAGGGCTTCTGCATCTTTATGCATGGTTATTGCAGCAGTTCCCTCAAAAGTCAAGTTCCAAAGTCTTGGAGTTGCAGGATATTAAGGATCCCTAAGTCTGGCTGGAAGGGACTAAGGCTTCTCACAGGTCTGAATCTAGTCCACCTCAGTAGTGAGGAGTGCCTGAAAGTTAATCCCATGATGAATGGTCTTCACAAAGTTAGCTGGTTCTGGTCCACATCAAAACTGGCATTAAACAGCAGTCTCAATAAAACATCAGAGGAACATAAGCCTAATTAGGCTATCACCCTTGAAGATTGTGTTTGGGGTGCATTCCTGGGCTCTGGGGGAGGCTTCTAATGCCACTAAGTTCTTTTCGTTTCACATGCACAGAGATAAAGATGGCCAGTTATCAGAGAGTGAAGCAATAACACCAAGTGTGTCCTGAAGACTAATGCAACTCTGTAGGCATCACCCTGAAATAACATGAGATAAAATTACTCTCAATAAGACAAAAACACAATATATATTAAGAAGGCATAGGCTTCCCCTAATTAATCCCTTTCTGAATAACTTTTCGCTTTTTCCATAGAATTTTTTTGGAGGGAAAAGGCTTTCATCCTGAAAGAGATTACCAAGATGAAAAATTTTTGCCTGAACAGATAAATCTCTGCAAAGCTGCAAGTGGCTGCAAAAGGGATGTAAAATTAGATGTGTCATGCAGTTCTGTGACTAGGAACCATTGCATCCCCTGTGTCCCTTATGAATGAGCATGCATCATTCCTCACTTGCTTACAATGAAAATACAGCTTTAGCCAATTGAAATGCTAATTTCAATAAAGTCAAGATTTACTAAACTAAACAAAGTCACTTTGCTCTTTAAAATGGCCCATGGTCTTGTCATTTTGGGCTTGACAAGATTTTCTCCCAATGTTTCTAAATTCCTCTTTTACAGCTTAATATAACAGAGGACAATTTCATTTTAGAAGTCAGACTACACCAGTAGGATTGAAGATCAACACTAAGTTTGTTACATACACAGGAATTCTAATAATTTAAAAAGCATTTTTGGTGAAGAAAGTTTAGCCAGAAAAATGGAGGAGCCTCCAGGAGTCAATTGTTTTACTTCAACTGACCTCCATGTAGAGCCTTGGCAACGAACATCTTGGCAACCAATTTGAAAACATATTGTGAAGCCATGGATAATATTTCTGGACTAATAAGTAGCAGCATTCATAAGAGTCATTTAAATGAGGACAAAAAGGTTTATATGGATTTTATTGGTTTATGGGAAGGTATAAATAAAATATAAATTAAAACTTACCATATTCAAGGTGGGATCTACCTGCGAGCTGCAGCAGATAATCCTCATTAGTATAGATTCTCTGGGTGGAGAACAAGAAACCCATGATACCTGCACATGCTGCACCAAAACATTACAGACTGTGCCTGTATGAAACCAGTGGAGCTTTCAACTTACCTGACATGGGTTAACTGAAACCAGAATTGTGCATTCTCTTCTCTTAAAACAAGAAGGATACCAGGGATTTTTGTCTGTTTATTTTATTTTTTATTTTATAAATCAATAACTTTATAAACATACAAATAAACCAAATATATTATATTTGTACTGAAATTTCATGTCAAGTTTTTACACTAAAGATTATTTTGAGTTTAGAGCTGAGTTTAGGAAACATTTAAAACTCCAAACACTCTAATTACAAAAGTACATCTGCTTGGTTTCCCTATCTTATTCTGTAAAGAATACTACTGAATTTAAAATTAGATCCTTGGAAGGAAAGCAAAATAAACAAAAATCCAGGATAGAATAGCAAACTAATTTTTAAGGAGTCTGAAACATCTTTATTTAGGTAAGGTTCAAAGTTACAAATCTTTATTTCTTTTGATTGGGGAAACTTCCAGTGAAAGGTTGACCGTCATTCAACACAACACTTGGATTTTAAGCACATAAACATACTTCACCAGAGAAACTTGAAGGGATCAAAATCTTTTCACTGGGTAGCTCTTACGGAAACAAAATGCTTTTTTGGACTGGGGCCTTTAGACCTGGACTCTCTTCCCATTAAAATACAGAAGATCAGTAATGAGCTGAAATACCAGGGAATCCAAACTAGATGCTTTTAACAATGTTAATGAAATTAAAATCAAATCTACCAAATCCAAATGATTCAACATAGTTATTGCCTGTTCCTGAACACAGTTTAGTATGCCAACCCCTATTTCTCTTTCTGTGGAAGTACCCTTGTTGCCATTCACACAAGAGAATGAGTCTTCACTGCTAGTAGTTCAAACTAAGCTTTGGAAATGCATATTTTACAAGTTTATTCTGAATTTAGAACTGATGTGGTTAGAAAACAGACTCAACAATTCAAAACCACCAGAAAAAATCACTTTAGAAGTTAAATAAGTGACAACCCTCTACAAAACATAGCATTATAATTTTTGTAGCTCTGACAGCTTGGATTCAGTGTTCTTACTGTTTCACCAACATAAAACAAAATTGACTTCACAAAGTTACTCCAGTGTGTAACTAGCTTGGATAAGAGGTAAGAGGCTTTCAATATTCTTTCCCGTATTGGCCTACAGAGCTGGTAAAAAAATGACATCATTCCATACCTTTCTGACAGGATTCAAAAAGAACCCAGAAAAGCAGAATAGTAAACACACAAATTAGTAATATTTGCCACTATTATCCAGCTTATGAATTACAAGGAACACTAGTTGTGGGCACTGTAGCAGAGCTTAAAGGTTACAACAGCAGGCTTCAAAAACAGAGGACTGGGAGATCCCCTACAAATAATAAAAACATTATTAGTAATTTAGCTGATTTCCAGGTGTCTTCCAAAACCTTCTGAAAACAGCCTTAGGAAGTCAAGACAAGTTGGTGAAAATCAGTTGATATCACAGAATCACAGAATGTTCTGAGTTGGAAGGGACCCACAAGGATCACCAAGTTCAACTCTTAAGTGAAAGGCCCATACAGGGATCAAACCCACAACCTTGGTGTTATCAGCACCATGCTCTCACCAACTGAGATAATCTCACAATAAACAACTGACCTCACCTCTGCATACAACAGAGCTTTATAAGAGAGTAAATAACTGGAAGGGAAGCTGGTAGGTGCTAGAAATCCAGCTACAAGAAAAATTGGTTTGGTTTTCCAGTTGTTCCCTCAGATTTAACAGGCAGCACAAATCAGTTGAGTGGAAATCAGTCCAAACTGAGATGGCTTTTTTGTGGTTTTGTCCCACTCCTCTTGTTCTTTTGGAATAGCAACTCTGTCCTCACACTGAGTCCTAAATAATGGGCCAGGTTTTGGTGCCAGGCACACCTCTGTGAGGCAAGTACAGCTCCAGCACATGCCTCTCCTCAGGGCTGAAAACAAACACAGGCCTGCTTCCTCAGTCCAGAAATAATCCTGTTATGCTCTGAAGGATTAGTGTAGACTGGGAAAAAAATGGAGACATCACCTTTCCCCTCAAATGCTGCCCATCATTAATAACATACGCCCACAAACCATCCTCCAGTACACCAAACCTGAGAAATGCAAGATCCTATTTGGTGCTTGCTCACGGAAGCAGATGCAAGAACATCTCAGGTGAAATCCAAGAAGTTACACTGGTCTGTCAGCAGCACTGGGGAGAGGCACATAGTGTCCATGAAAAATATTTTAATAGTAAGATTAATTTTGAGCACATTTTTCTGTGTTATCCTCTATTCCTGTTTCTCTGCAGCTGTCCTTGTGTCCCATTTTATAGGCAGTTTCTAGACTCTGTGTGTTTGTAAAGATCACTACTTGCAACAAGCTCCCTTAGAAAATACTTATCACTGATAAATCACCCACTTGTCTATTTTCCCCTCGGTGACCTCTTGGCAGGCAGTTAATGAGGTTAGCAGCAGTGGTACTTATAGAGTACTCGTTGCCAACACGTTGCTCACAGTAATTCTTCCAAGCAGAGATGACAGGGAAGGAGTGGCAAGGACTTCTCGGTTTTGTTTTGAGTAATGGTGGGTTTTTTCTAAAGCAGATTCTAATGAAAAAAAATGAGCTTTGCTTCAGTCTTTTGTGAGTTCCCATTCTTTGATGACTTCCTCCTTTTCCCATTCAAACACAGACTGCTTCTAGTCTGGCTGCATCAGCAGGCTGGCTGGGGCAAGATTGTAGGGCTCTCTTTCTGGCAGGGGCTTGGGATGGATGCTCCAGGGAGCCTGGGAAGGGCCCTTCGCCACTCCCGTGGGTTGACGCAATTTCTCACTAACGGGAACCTCTTTTCCATGGCCTTGTTCTTTCTCCTCTTCTGCCAAAGTCTCGGCTGCTTTGTCATAGGTCATAGGCTGTTCTTCCACTGGAGAAAATGGATATGTATTACTGAAAGACGTGAAAAGATTCACAACAGCTGAGCTTAAAGAAATGTAGTGGCAGCTTTGAGAGAAGAAAGCTATGAAAGAACGCACAGAATCAGGTTCAATACCAACTCATGACAAAAGAACAAAAAAAACAGGCAAAATCAAGAACTTGCTTCAGATTTTAAGAAATTACTTGTCCTAGGCTAGAACCGTGGTTTTCTCTTTTAATACATAACAGGGAAAGGCATGCCCATAACAGGAAGATTACCTGCCTGGCAAAATTAAAGTCCCTGCTTCAAAGTCCAAAGATCTTAGAATTATTCACTGGCATGGTATAAGAACTTCCTTTAACACATTAAAAAAAATACCAGATTATTTACTAATCTTGTTGTCTAAGATGGTGGAACCACTTCTGCAGAAATTTTCAGAAAAAATCAGACACCTGTTGTGGGAAATTTCTGTTCCAATACCTGCATCTGATAAAGCTGTAAATGAAAACAGAATCCCCTAATGGGAAACATCAGTCTTCCTTTGCTGGACAGTAAAGTTCTACACATGTTCCCAATATTAGTCCATCTAAATAAATGTGAGGCACATTTTCTTCTGATGAATAAAGTGACTACTCAATGTATGTCTAAGGACAGGACTGGCAATTCTGAAAATCTTGCAAGATGCCTGGCTATTTCTAGACTCAAATATTTGCCTTTGCATATTTCTGAGTGACTGAGGCAAACTGGCTTCTCTAGTAATTTCTGCATTAGGAAGTATATATAGTAAATAAAACAAATGTCTAAGGGTATTAGTCTTTCTCCATCAGTTCTCACCATCTGAGCAATTAAGAGATTCAGATGCCACCTAGAAGGCGTTATTTCCTAAAATTCGGAGTGGTAACTTGAGGGCTATGGAAGCCTGTTGTGTGCTTCTGTGCTGCCTGCTGCCTTTGGACCAGTGACGACAGGCACATCTCCTCCATTCATCTCATCTTTGTTTAAGCACCTACCACTCCCCAAGCAGTCAAACGCCTTGTTTAACACAAAAAGCAGAACTGCCACGGGGACTCCTCACACCTTTCCAGTTATCTTGCCTGAATGAATAAGGACTGTCAAAGTGTACTGTTCCGTGGATATCCATTCCCCAGCAGTATGATGGGCATAACTTCACTTGCAAAGCTCTGTAGGTCTATATTAATGCAAACATCTGATATTATTTCATCACAAGAAGCCTCTGGCTTCTTATGACTGTGAAAGCACTGTTGTAGTGTAGTTTCTCATGACTAATCTGCAAAACAAAGGACTGAATGGTCTCTTCGCAGCAATGCAAACATGGTTTCTGCCAGAAATAAAATTTGGATTTCTCTGTCTCCTCTATCAGCCACTGCTCCTGCTGGTACAAGGTGAGAAGAGACCTAATAAGGAAGGACATCCTACTCACCAGATTCTGAAGGACAGGCAGGATGAGGATCTGCTCTCTCACGCTCAATTAGATCAACTGCTTTAGTCTCCAGAGAACTGTTACCCTCCTTAAAAACCGCAAACTGCAAATACATACAATGTGCACAAAATATGCAGAGCCCAAATTAACATAAAATGAATTGGTTTTCTGAAACCCAAGAGGCAGACTAAAAGGGCCACACACACCAACCACAGAACAGGGAAAAAGGTCATCCTGGCTTCTGCGATGACCCTTCCCCTGCAGGTAATCAAACATTTGGGTTGATGACAGCCCCAGTCTTTCCATGGAAAGCGCACAGTCCCAGTCTAGCAAAGAACTACCAATTCCCTTGCCTTGCAAATCAACATTTCCAAGGGCAAGAACAAAAGTTCATGAAAATCAATCCTCTCCATAGTACTGAGGGCCATTTTTAAAGTGTTAATGATATCTGCAGGAATCCAGACAGCAGGAAACTGTGTCGAACACAGGGAAGGAAGCAAGCCTCCCTTCCTGGCTCTCAGCATCTCCTGCAGGGTGCGGTTCCACCATGCCACAGTGACAGTGGAAGTCAGAAGATGAGACCCTCTTGGGGAGCATGCTGAAAAGACCAGAAGGAAAACAGAAAAAACAGGGGTAGAAGAAAGCAATGTGCAGCACTATGATGAAATTGTACAGAGGGAAAGAGGGAAAACCAGTAAAGGGGGGAGGTTTAAAGAGCAGAGACAGGGAAGACAAGAAAACATCTGTAAATAAGATGTTCCAACAAAAGAACTGACAGATTCAGGAGTCCAGGTGGATAACTGGTGGAGTTATGTGGATAGAATACACACATAGCGGGTGCACCTATTCAGGCATCAGTTCATTTATGTAAAATCTGTACTCTCACAGCTGCTAACCCACATGTGACAGACCCTCAGCAGAGATTCAGCTACACACAGTTCCACAAAATATCTTTGACTGGGCAAAGCAAAACACTTGGTGGATGAAAAGTCTCAGAAGAGCATCAAAATCCAGGCACGTGCAGAAGTTTACCAAGGCTTACATATCAGTAGAACTAACCTGGCCAAGCTTATGGAACTCTAATATGAATGTCAAAAAATATGCAGGCATACCCTCAGCTAAATGTACCCTCAGCTAATTGTACCCTCACCTGGCAGAGCAGAAGCAAAGGGAAGAGTGAATGATGCTTGGACAATTTACAGGTGTAGTTTCAGTATTATGATACCTAAGTTTTGATGTGTGTGACAGCACAAAATTTTGTTATCCTCTATATCAACCTAGACAGGCAAGAGCAAGAAAGTCTTTGCACCTTGTCTCGTCATCCTCACAAATGAGCAGTGGCAGTGTGGACTACCAAATGAGTGAAACTCATGAGCTCCTCACAGTTAGGGCATACACATCATACAGTCCCAATATGAAGTCCTTCGTTAAGATCATTAATGTTGTGTAGATCAATAGTACCCAAAAACCTATTCCAGGTCCTTAAGAGCTGAGCAGCTATTGCTTTCTGTCCCTGATGTAGTATAATCTCTTTTTTTACATAAAGCTCTCCAACAATCCACTTGAAGTGAATAGTAGAAATGGACAACTTCCCACAGCTTTTTGGCAGCTCTAGAGCTTCTACCCTGAGTGCAGGCATGCATGAAGCCCTGGTGAACTTAACGATCAATGGCTACATCAGCACAGAGAAAATCACATGCATGAAATCACAGCAATCCATTACTGAGTAAGCACCAATAATTAGCAAAGGGTCAGTGATTTGCTCTTCCAGTGTGCAACAAGCCATTGCAATAAATTACTTTATTAATGTATTCGATGTCTCCTGGCGCATAGTGAAATGTAACACAAATGTGTAATAGATTTAAAAGCTGGATTTGTTTTTGTTGATTCAGTCCATTGCTTAGCTGTTTAGTTACCTTATATTCAGCAAAAATGTCACTGGTGACCAGCATTAACTGCAGGGTCAGCAGAAGGCGGGGACAGAGCTGATGGGCTGCAGGCCTCCTAGAGCACCGCTCTCAGGCAACCAACTGTTCTCAGTCCCAACAAATGTTTCTGCTTTTCCCAACCTCAGGTATTTTGCAAACTGTGGATTTTACTTCTGCTGTGAACAAATTATGGCATTGCCATGATTCAGCTCTTTTTCTGTCCAGTACCTGAAGGAAAGGTGCTGATAATAAAACGTGTATACGAGTATGCAGTTGACCAGCTAAGGAACCATATGCCATAACCAGGGACGAGTCGATTCAGTACTACCAACATGTGTTTGACAGTGTGCTTCAGTGGCTACCCGCTCACAGATCCTGCCAGGCACTCTCACTGAATCTTTTGCAAGGCCGTTCTGAGTCTCAGAATGAGCACAGAAGTAGCCACAGATGCCAGTTATGTCACTTGACAACTTCAAGATCCAACTGCAACCACCCAGCAGTGTAATGCCATTCTAATGCCAGTCAGAATCAGGTCCTAAGACCAAAATTTATGGGGCTAAATGCAGCTTCAAAAATGACAGCAGCCACAGGCCTGTACAACCAGACCATGTTGGCATTTTTACCTACACCAGTGTAAAACTGGAACTTCATATATCCTACCAAGCTGCCTGATAAAATCCTGGTTGTTTTTCTTTACAAGGCAGCAGCTTCTAATACGAGACATTTAATTTCATCAAGCCCCAAAATAGAGTTCAACATCTCATGTAGCACACACAATATCTGGCTCCCAAGAAGCCTTTCTTACAGAGGGCATACTTTCCTGTGAAAATAGCTGTGTGATATGCCATGTCATCACATTGCCATTTCCTTAATTTAGAACACAGTTCCCCAACTGTTGTGTTCAAAGCTAACAATAACACTGGCTAATGGTTGCAATATATCCAGGCAGCTGTGAACTTTGAGGGATAACAATGAGGTAAGATGAACTAGGGTTCACAGCAAAGCACTTGATGACTCTAGCAGTTATTTAATGTATTTAAGATGTGAATTATTTGATGGATAATCTCAAGTGGATCCCTAACACTCTTTGATCCTTCCTGATTCCCTCTCCACTCCACATTAATATAGTTACCAGAGGCTTGTTGCCAGTAGGTGTTACGTTCTCATTGTCAGCGCAGCTGCTGGCGGCTCTTATCGCGTCTGCATAAAGATTCTTCTTATACAAATTCTGACTTCTGCAACAGAACAAAAGCTGACGCAAATGATTTTGCTTTGAGAGGAGCAGATCCTGCCTTTTTCACATGTTATTCTATCAGTATTCACAGAAACACATATATTTTGTTTTCTCTCACTGGTTTGTGTACTGCTGTCCATTACCACACAGTGGTTAAGACAAATAGCTTGTCAGAAAAAGAAGCCAGCAAGAAGTGTACAAATGCCAATGTGCCATCTGTAAAGGGTCATTCATCAGAATGAACAATAGGCCTTGTAATTTTAACCAGACCCCTCCATTTTCTTATATTATTCTATTTACAATACATTTCTCTTATAAAGGTTTGTTTCAAGCAATGCAATGAAGCATGTTTGTGGGTGAAGCTCAGAAATAAAAGTCTGACTGTATTTTTGTACACTATTGGTAGTTACAATTATGAAAGTCACTTTTGTATTCATCCGCATCATTTATGCAAAGCAACAATTTCAGAAGTTGTTATGAAATAAACAAACTGAAAGTCTCAAAAAGCTTGGAAATAAGATCTTCCACAAAATATTCATGACCCACAGATTTGGCTTAAGGAGAAACAGCCAAGAGTACAATCTGGAGAAGGAAAAGGTATGAGTAATCAGCTCTAAGAGGCTAGTTCCATAAATTCAAAACTTGTTATTTTTATAGTTAAATGGCAATCACTTAAAAGGCAGTATTAAAAGCCCATATAGGCCCAAACATAAAATTTTATTTTGCATCGCTTGAGATCCAACTCAGTACATCTTCTTTCACTTTACACACATGGTTTTGTCCTCCTAAGCATCAGCTAACAAAATTAATGTAACACTCTTCAAATTCTGGAAGTCTCAGGTTATAACATCTTTTTATTCGACTTATTTTAAATAAAATTTAGTAGATATTTACCAAAGAAAATAGGAATTTTCCTTTTATTTAGGAACTTTCCTTTTAGTTCTTCATTTATGTACTAACTGGGAAAGGTCACATGCCATAATTATCATATATTGCTCCCTTCATGAAAATACACCGTAAATAAATTTTAGTTTGTGTGGCCTCGGCCAGTTGAGGTGGAGGAATCTATGATTGAGGTGTTGAATCTATGACTCAGGTTTTGGTTTTTTTGTGGAAAAGAGTTGTTTCCTTGCTTCCCAAGGAAGATAAGAACCTTGGCACGCTGTACAGTCAGACTGCATAAACCTAACTTTGAAAATAACACAATGCTCTTCAGCAGACAATAGTCACTGAACAAACCAACACAATACTTCAGCGTGCTTGGCCTTCAGTTCACACGTTTTCAAATTGGCAGGTGTAGACCTCCAGCTTCATTTCCTTCAATTAAAAGGAGATAGGCATCTCCATTTTGCAGGGGAAGGAACAGGACTATTACAGACTTAATCGGGACATTCTGAAATACAGTAGATTATCTGAAAAAGTGGTATAGCAATTTCAACCCGCATACTGGTTTTCAGACTCCAGTTAAATGGGGATTTTAGATCAGTGGTTTAATTTTGATCTAGCTGTACTAGTAATTGCTGCAGTTCAAATTCAGTCAAGCATGTAATTGAAAACCTGTTGTTGTGGTAAATAGTTATATTGATCACAAGCATTTGGCAAGAAAAACATAAATCTGGGAGAAATTACGACAGAGGGAGGAAGGGAAGACATTTAATATCTTCATACCTTTAAACAAATCATATTCTATTTTTCATAAGAGAATGCACGAAATATATGGGAAATATAAGAATCTCACAATTTTTCTGTTCTTTATATATCCACTGATCAAAATCTGAACCCCAGGTTATGAGAAAAAAACAGGCTGCACTTAGCTTTAATTCTGGACCACTATCACTAATTAATAGAAAATAGGAAAAGTTGCAGCTTCTCTACTTTTATGGGCTAAATATGCCAAGAACCATTAAATAAGCATGAAAAATATTAGCTTACGTAGTTAACTTCTTTTGTAGCTTAACTTTTTGTGCCTAGGAGAGTCTAATTTTAAAATTGACCTAAACCACAAACAAAAAATCCTGCATTAAATCACCCTCTGAGAACAGCTGTCTGCCAAGGTCATGGCCAAAAGACTCTAGCTTAAATGCTTAATACTTTCCAGTCTAAGGGGCACCGATGACATTTAATTTCACATCAGACTGCGTTCTTAAATAGTGACCGTAGGAATTCTTTTTTGCCACAAGAAGAATCCCAAATCTGTGCAATTTATTACAGCCATGGAAAATGCCAGGGAGTACTTTTACAACAGATGTGCTTAGACTCGCATCCCTGATTTTACTCTTTCTACTGCCAGGAAAACTCTTTCCATGTTCTCTGCTGGAAACGTCACTGTGGAAGTTTGCCTTAGGAAGGTTAGTAGGCTGCTCTTCTCAATGGCAAGGAAATTTTCAGGTGGAATTCTACACCGAAAGGGAAACAAAAGCAAACACATTGAATAGCTGGCAGAGAAGAGCCAACCCCTACCATGACAGTTTCAGACATCTAGAGTCATGAAGGGAAACCAAGGAAGAAGTAAATCGCATGCTCCTGAGCTCTCTCATCAATACAAATTATGGCTGCTCCTCAAACCTTAAAAAGGTCTATTCTTCTCCCCTCCAGACGTGTCTGCTCACTAACACCAATATGAGTTCTGAGGGCAAGGGACATGCCAGAACTTTCTGTATTATTCACAGATCCAGCTACTGACAAGCAAAAGAATAGGAATTTCCATCAGCTGAGGAACAGCTCACATTGTCAGGCACGAGCACTGTGTGAAAGCAGCAGCAGCTCGGCCCGTGTGGCCCGGTTTGGAAGCGGTACCTGCGGCAGTAGGCAGCCAGGACGCCCAGCAGCAGCAGCAGGGCCAGCACGGCGGCGCACACGGTGACGGTGATGGTGATGTTCCGCACCTTGGCCCGCCCGGCGCGCTGCTGCTCCCACCACTCCAGGTCGCTGAACTGGCAGCGCTCTCCCACGTAGCCCGTCACACAGCTGCCGAGGAAAGAGGGCACACGCTGCAGCGGGTGGCAGGGCACAGCCCCACACCGCTGCTCCAGGCGCCTTGCGCATTGGCTCACCGTTGGTCAGCACTACAGAAACATCTGCTGGAATTTTGCAGTGGGGAAGACAAAATTGTTTTAAAGGAATGCTGTCGAAACATGTAGAATCCAGTATTAAAAGTACTTTTCTTTTTTTTCTTTTGTACTGTAATTTCTGCTGGTATTGAATCGCCTATAGAATTATACAGAGAGATTGTAATTACTAGATTCCTACGGGTAAAAAGTAGGAAAAAAAAGTTTCTTAAATCCTGTAAATCCTGCTGTGTGATTAGTGTTTCCCTAGGATTTTCCATTTAACTTCTTTCAGCAGCAAGCTTGCCTTTATTTAAAGTAGGCAGTACAGGACTGACTCATTTTCAGAGTGATTTGGTTAAGAGAATCAAATTTTAATCTGAATCCTTACTTTAAAATTAAAGATGAATGGAAGTGTTTTAAAAAACCCCATGATAAGGGTTAGAAATATCTTCAAAACTTAATTTTAGTATAAGCTTCTTCTGTAGGAAGTTTCTGTTTATTTGTTTGGTTTTACCATTGTAAAACCCAACATAGAAATATCCTATCAGTGCATGAAACCCTCAAATCAAAATTACTAGAAAGTGAGAAATACATCATCCTAGTTTTACGGTGCAATGTGAGACACATAAATAATAAATGGAAAAATTGAAAAGTCTACTCAATTCATAACCATCCCTCAGCAACTCAACTCCTCACAATTCTAATTGGTCTGATTTTACTCAAGTCCAAGAGCTAGTTGAAGGAGAAAAAGAAGCAGGATTTGACCTGCAGCAGCTTTACCTAATGTCATGAAAACATTATATCAGCATTCATTATTAAATCAGGCACAAGCACTTTTCATTCTGTCACAATTTAGAATGCACGTGTGCTGGAAGGCAGAAAAAATGCTAATTTTTTAATGTTAAATTACAATGAATTTCAAACATGCTGGAAGATCTACTTTCTAGTGTAAGATCTTTTATTAATTAAAATACAAATCACATCTGTTGTGTTATTTTTGCTAGATAACAATTTTCCATTCCTTCCCCTTGGTAGTTAATAGATTAGAGCCTACATGAATGAATGCTGCCATCTAGTGAGAATTCAGCAGGGATGGAATCTGGCAACGTCCACACACAAATCTCAACAGCGTGCCTAAGCATGGCTGCTCTTAAATTTTTTAACTGCTTCCACTTCCAAAGCTGAAAAATGTGTACATTTGAATTCTCATTATGCAGTAACGCCTAACAGATAAAAGAAAAAAAAATTATGTGATCCAATTTGAAAGTTCTGCAGGTTTAGGCTCTTTAATTTCAAGCGAAGAAACTTCTGAGGTGAAAAGAGATAGTTTATAATGCCTCTAAAAGTTACACTGAAAATTCAAAAGAAGTACCAGAGACGACTATGAGTTTGTCTCCTGTAATGTCTTTGCCCGAGGGCTTTGCTGATCTCAGGAAATCCACAGCACAAAGCACCCGCTTCATTCCCATATATGTACATGAGACACATTCCTTTCATATTCTTACAGGTACAGAGGTCTGTAGGCAGGGGAGACCACTCGTACTTCAAAATAGGAAAGCCTGAGACACAGAGGGAGATTTGTCTACCATGGAACAGCGCCCACCCCGGAACAGCGTCCACCCCCTGCACAGGTCCTCACTTACCACCTGAGACCCCAGGGGAGAAGGCAGGCGTTGGATTTGTCCCACTGTAAAGATTTTATGCTTGATTTTAAAGAAAGATTTTGAGTACAGATTCAAATATAATCAGGTTACACACTTAAATGCCAACACTAAATGTTTTGAAGAAATTATTACCCCGTGGGACTAGGTTGTCACATTGACCAAGCCAAGGCTGACTTCTGGAGAGATGAGATTCTCCTTGATTTTATCAGTATTCCCCTGCATTTGGGGAACCCAGAATTAGGTTCCACAAAAATATTGACAGGGTTAAAAATATTGACAGGAGAAGTAGGTCTCGATTTTGAGGTCTCATTGCAACTCTCCCTGTTTTTCAGGGGGCAGTTATATCTTATACTTTTCTGCTTTTCTGTAATGGAAGATGCTGACACCAGACTGCTCCCTGGCCCCAGTCAGAGAAGACAAGACAGAGATGTCCTCTTGCATCCCAGTGAATGCTACACCTGAACAGCAAGGCCAGCAGGGAGGTGCAAGTCAGTAGACACGTACAGGAGAGACAGCAAGCACCTCTTCCATGAGCACTAAGTCATTCCACAACTTACCTCCCATTTCCAAAGCAAAGAATCGAGTGCTTAGGGAACAGATCCAACCCTACTATTAATTGCAACGGGTGTGAATGGAGTGGCCATGCCCTGAAAATTACACTGGTGACTTACAGGAAAGAGGAGATTCTAATGCTAATGAGTGACAGGAGTGATAAACAGATCATTTGTGGACAAACTCTTCACTGCCTGCAGTTAACCGAGGGCAGCATTCCAAGGGTGCCACTCGCCAGCAGAGAAAACACAAATTTCTGTACTTACTTGCAGGCATAGTCTTGTAGATCAGAAACATAATTGCACACTCCCCCATGGAGGCAGTATGACTCGTAGGAAGGAGGGCATCCTACAATATCGCCTTGCACAGCGTTTGTAGTGTGTTCATTGCTGACAGCAGTTGGGGGAACAGTAGATTCTGAAACAGAGGGTTTCACAGGGACATCTCAAAGTTTTGGCCTCATGAACAACATAATCATATGAAAGAGTTCCAGAACTTCAAGGTACAAAACTAGGTAAAAATATCTAATTTCTATTAATCACTTGTATTTTACCTATTTGCTTATGTTGTTATCGAATTGAGGCAAAGAGAAATTAAGATCAAATTACCGGATATGCTTGATTTTAGATTTACAGTGAAAGATCCGCAGTGATTGACTACGTTCTGTCTATTTAGATGTGTGAGCCCAGCTCTGAAGAAAAACTGCACCAACTGTCTAGGTGCTTACTCTGAAATGATTTTTGCAACTTATGCAGCTTTGGCATATGGTGAATCTCTACCACACATAAATTACCAGAGTCAGAGGTAGAGGTGAGGTGTGACTTTATTTCGTGCACTTGGATCTCAGACTCAGAAGTTTTCACTAGCAACTTGTCATTCTTATGCAGATTATTTCTACTCTGCTGCCATCCAGTCGATTGCATCTGTGTGTGACAGCAGAACACATTTTTATTGTTTCAGGCTAGCTCGGGTACAGATAACAGCATCACTGGGGGAGCAGGGAACCCTGGGATGAAGGGAACCCTGTTGACCCAGTTCTTAAAAGGGTTCTGCAGCCTGCTCTGAATCACATGTGCTGCTACCCACACAGCTATCCAAACTATCTGGTTTTAAAGGTAATATCTCTCTGCACAGCATGACCACAGTGCAGACATGCCCTTACAGAAAAGGAGTGTTTTCATGCCTATTTTGATGCTACAAGGAATCTATAGGTCGGAACAAAACAGCTACATGGCAAAGAATTTCCAGCAATATGGATTAGCAGAGACATGCCTAATCATTCTCATACAATTGTGGGATCAGTTTATGACTCACACCAGTTTTATTGCAACATGACCTTCAATGACATTTGGGTTTTAAAATTTCATTTGCAGGAGAGCTGCAGTGGCAAAGAGCCTGAATGGAAAGGGATGAGTGATTATAGTGGGATGAGTGATTATAGTGAACCCCAGGTGTGTGTGCATTGAGAAAAGAAAATTTCATGTTGCTAAAAGAACTTATTAGGCAAAGAACTAAAGCAGTGTGTTAACACCTGTGAAGACATGGGATCAGACTGACAGATGAGGGACCTAGGAAACATTACTTCCAAGTCATGCATCATTTAAAGTCATCATTTCCTGAGTGACACCTGAAACTACTGAAAGATTAAGTAACTGAAATGGGAGTGGGAATCCTGATGAGTGTTCTGTTTAAGAAAGCCACAATTTACTTGTTTTTCTGAAGAAACAGCTCTGTGACAGTCACACAATGTCCCTCCATCATCAGAAAGTCACCCAATCTGTAGTAAAATTCACCCTGACCAAGAGGGCTGACACAGAGTAAAACAATGAGTCACTCTCATTTTCAGAGAATACTGCTACCACATTGAGGCACTAAAATGAGGATCAGATACTCACTAGTGCTGAACCTTCAGCAGTTCCCTTCAGTAAATTGGTAATCAGATTTTCTAAGGAGTTTCAGGGCCCTTTTGAACAATTAGTGACTGGAACTGAGAGACAAGCTCATACCGAAGAATGAAACACACTTAAATTATGTGCATTTCCTGTGCTAGCCTTCTGCAGAGTAACAGAAGGCACAGGGAGTTTGAAAAATGGCACAGACTGAAATTACACCCCAAAAATATTACTTCCAAGGAGTATTTACTTCTGCTGTTGATTGTAAATGACATTTGATAGATTTGTTGTTACATTTAGACAGTAAAAATTCACATTGAATCTTGATGTAGATATTTCCTAAATAAACTCAGATCTGTTCTCCTTGGTCCACCACTAAACAGCCTTCTAAAGGCAATGCCAAATGGATCCACAAGCTGGTCAGAGTGTTACTGTACGGGGATCCTTTTGTTTCCAGGTACAACAATTTATCCAAGAACACAGTTCTTAATTTAGGGCCACTTCGTCTTATTTGCTCATTCCGTTTACTCACTGCAGCTGATTCCAGAGGCATGATCAGCGCACGAGCAAGTGAAGTTTCCTTCTGTATTTGTGCAGGTCATGTTCTCTCCACAGGTGTGGGACCCCGTCTTGCACTCATCGATATCTGTCACCCAAAGAGTCTGCAGTTAGAAGAACGAAATGGCTCAGAGCATCGGTTAAAAGGGCAGCAGCTGCAGCACTGCGGTCCCCAGGCAGTGGAGAAAAACACCAAAGACCTGTCCCTCTGCAAATATGCCTTCATGGAAAACCCAATGGAAAAACAACCAGCATACTTCCTATAGCAAGAGCATGCTGTGCTGCTGCAGAAACTCTCCACAGGGAGAAGGAGGGAAAGTCTTCCCCACGAAGTGGAACAAGTACAGTAGAGTTGAAGCAGAGAATTATTTGTACCAGATGCATTCTCCTGGCATTGCTAGTCATAGCTTGCAGCCTGGATCCATATGTCTGCAGTTACACAGCAGAAGGGTTTGGGAGTGGGGAGCTGCCCACCCCTGCACCACCCACCTAGTTCAGCCTGAACAAAAAGTTTAGGTAGAAGAAAAGTGACTAGAAACCTACAGGTTTATTCAGTTTGTGTAAACACTTCAATGAGTGAGGCTCTGAATGGCTGTGGAGAGGCTCCCTGACTACAAGAGTTTCCAGGCTCAGAGCCCATGTTAGGCTTGTGTATATCTCTCACTCCCATCCTGCTGCACACCCTCCTCCTGCCTCCACTCCTCTGCAAAGCCCGCAGCAGCAGCTCCTGCCAGGATGGCACCTGCACATTGCTAAGTGCCAAAGCACTCCCCTCAAAGGTGAAACCTTTGGTTTACATGGCAGAGTTTGGGAGCCTCTGATTCATTTTATGAACTGTCAGCAGAGTACATGTGCCACATCTACTTCAGGGAATCACAGATCTGCCACCCCAATTTTTGTGAAATGATTGCTTAAAATGCTGGGAATTTTTCTACAGTAAAATTAACAGACTCTGGCTCAAAACAGTGTACAAAATTCAGAGCACTTTTAAAAACAAAAAAAAAAAAAAAAAAGGTGGAACAGAACTGCTGCAGCATGTTTCAAGAAATGTTTATTTCACCAAGACAACATGAACTCATCGTGTGTTATCACTGGACACACCGTCACATTCCTGGACACTGTGCGTGCATGCAGGCGTTTACAACTGAAGCACAGAATCACTTACCAGTTTCTGGTTTTCATAGCACATTTCAAGTCATCAAACAGAAAATTAGCTTCAGTTGTGTTTACATCATAATAATACTGTATCTTCTATAAAATGCTGAGAATCTATTTTCTGGACTTAAAGACTTCAGGAAGATAATAGACTGCTTTTCAGTAACAGTGGAACGTATTACATCCTGAACAACTATACCACAGTATAGTGGTAAGTAAGAGAGTAAGAGCCCAGGACTGCCTGAGGACTTGCCTTCTAGGTGGTGCTGGGAAGGCAAGAGGACCTTGTCACTCCTGTGTGCACTTCCAAACACCCTCAAAGACCTGAGTTCTGTCTCTGACCCCTGCAGGAAAAAGGCCCTCTTGATTACTCTGCCTCTGATACTTTCCACACTCTACCCATAATAATGGCATTGTTCTTAATTGTTTAGTCATCCTAATCAGCATTGAAGAACCAAAGTCCAGTAAAGATTATGCAACAATTGGTTCAAACTTAATGGGCTTTGAATTAGGCTATAAAGGAAAAAAGGAAAAAGAAAAGGACAAAAGAGAAGACAAGACTCTCATAAAGCTCTGAACAAACTGTGTGCTAGTCAAATACTGGAGAGAAAAAGCTTCCTGTTCATATTTACCACTAAAATGGATTAAGAATTTAAGAGATGTAGGGAATGAACTAAAGACCTGGCATTAGAACTAGAAGGGCAAATCAGTGGGTCTGATTATTAACAAGACTCTAAATGTACTCAAGTTGTCAGTGTCACACCTTGAACCTCATGCCTATTAAACAGACCTGGAATTATTTGATGAGTATTATGACACACTCAATATCTGCGTTCGTTTATATTCATGGCAACGATTTCCAATAAAGCTCTACTCCTCCACCTCCATTTCCCTCCTCCCCTTCACTCTTCCTCTCTCTCCTTCTATAGCCACTAAAAAGAGTGCAAACACTGAGAGGAGATATTCACTGACAACTACAGGCTTTGCATTTTGATCAGTTGCTGAGGTTACCACACTTCAAACAGGGAGGAAGGAATCAAAAAGGCAGAAACGCCCCAGCCCTCCAGACAGAGCAGAGCCCTCACACATGCCCATACCATAGCAATGGACTCCATCTCCAGTGTAGCCTTCCAGGCATTTACAGACGTAGCCCCCTTCCGTATTGATGCAGTCGGACACGTTTCGATTGCAGCGGTCCATATTCACAGCACACTCGTCAACATCTGTGAGACAAAACAGGGGACAGGGCATGTGGGTCATGAAACCATCACATCTGTTGATAAACAGGAATATCTACACCATGGATCTCCCTCAGACTGTGCTGTCACTTGGCGATTGTGCGTCTGAAGCAAATGGGAAGAGAAGGACTTTGTGGCCTTTTTTGCTATGAAATTTGATGGGGGCGTTCTAAAATCCAAGAGAGTCAACCAGGTACTGTCAACTGGAGATCACAAATATCATTTGCTCGAAAAAAACCTGTTCAGAGGAAATGATCGAATCCAAAAAAAGCTTTATATTATAGAACCATAAAATCCGTTAAGCTGGAAAAGACCTCTGAGAGCATCTGGAAACTTTGTTTTGTGACAGAACACATAGGCTTAAAAAAAGAAAAAGTACTACAGTGAAAAAAATGTATCCCCATTTCAGCTTACAATGTTTTTCCCTTTCTATAGCAACACAGATTCTTCTGAGTCTTCATGCTTAGCCACCAAATGGCATTTTTTTGGTTCCTAACACCTTCCTCTCTTGGACTTTATGAGAGAAAAGAAGTTCTTCCATTTATGTTGCAAACAAGTCCAAAAATTTAAAGACCACCCTGAGCAATGTTTTGCATGGCTGTTAAAATCTTTTTCTAGTGCTAGAAAGAAACTAGAGCAGCACTTTTATATAAACATTACATCAGGAATACTAATTTTGAAGAGATTCCTTGTGTCTAAATTATACATGAACTATCATGTCCGAGCTTTTATAATTAGTCAATTTTTACAAATAAATACATTATACTTTTATTATGCCTGTTATTGCTTCCTAATATTCATAGGATTAACACTCATGGCTGGAGGGGAAAAAAAGTCATGTGATAATCAGCCATTTTGTTTCACATGCTCTCTGCTCATCATCCCTTTCATACTATTGACCTTTCTCTGATGGCTTGCACAGCAGAGTTGCCAATGTGAAAGGAGATAGATTTTCTTCCTCCCTCCCAATCTACAGTTTTTCAAAAGTTATAATAATGTTTTTTATTACCATAGCATGATTTCCCCTTCCTGGTAAATCCTTTCAAACACTGGCACATAGCACCATCTTCCAGCAAAACACACTCTGCATTGACATAACATTCTAGTGCACTGCAGTCATCTTCATCTACAGCATAAACAAAACAAACAAACAAACAAACAAACAAAAAAATCAAAAAACTAGATGTATTTGGAAATATCAAAGGAAATATATAACTATATTAAAGAAAAACAAACAAGCTAACTAACTAACTAACTAAGAAAACCAGAACATACTGTCAAAGCTTGAATCAGCTCTACAGGATTAATAATGACAAGCTGATACAATTATTACAGCTGTTCACTTTGTCTAGATGGAGTTGATATGTCATTTAGTATCAGGATTTCTGAATACTTTACTCAAAACCCATTGCAAAATTTAATGATCCAGTGTCATCAAAGATACATAGAATTCAATGGGTTTACTTTAACTTAGTTTAGAGGAATGCAATATATTTAAAAATCCAAGGGAGAGACTTCCTCAAGTGTTCCACATTAGAAAGGTTTGTTCTCTAGACCAGGATAACATTATCAATTTTTGTTGATATAGCCAAGGAATATAGACAAAAACAAAAAAGCAGTCTTACCTGGAATAACTGCACAGACCCAAATTCTTGTAAGAAGGTTAAGAGCATCAATACCACCAGTCTCGACAATGAGCCTTTCTTTCTTTAAAGTCTATGACTTCTTTCTGCTCTATAAACCTGTTCAGAGCCTCAGAGTAACTATAAGGAAGATAACTATCAGACTCTACCTGATACCATGATTTCAGCCATAAAAAAAATTATTTTCTGCTTTTCCCCATGGTCTGTATCCTTAAAAATCCCAGTGTTCCGTGTGCTCTGGAGCACAGTCTCTGGTGGTGGCATTGGCATTACCTCCTTGTGCACAGAGACACTTCCTGAAAAAGACAAGAAAAAAGTGACACAGACTATTTAAATCTACTGAAATCACCTTCTGATTTTCGAACACTTGTCTACTTTCCAATAATCACGGTGGTTTCCTTTTAAAACATATATCAGTATCCTCCCAGACTAACTGTTTCAAACTATTCCTAAAAGCACTCCCTGGTGACTTTTCTCAAATACAAAAGAGAAGACGTGACCCATTGCTCACAATACTTGTTAGCACTGAATACATCTTTTTCACTGCTAAAATGTCAAGGGAAAGATTACAGTGATCAGACAATATGTTACTGTCCCAAGGACAACATTCCAGCATTTCCATTCTTCAGAGAATCCATCATTCCTTATGTTAGAGCAAGGTGAATTTTTCCAGTGCTATCTGTCAGGATCCTCAAGGGTTTGAGAGGGTTCTTTTTGGGAACTGGAGGACTATACCGGCTGTTGAGTTGGAAGAACCCAGAGCATGACAGGTTTTTCCATCTTGAGTTTTCCCAAATCCTGGATGGCACTTGCAGTGGACAATTCCAAAACTGTTTTCACAGATCTGATCACAGCCTCCATTCTCATAAAGGCATGGATTTGTCCCTAATGAAGAAAAACAGAAAACTTAACAAGCTGCTTCTTCAGTCAACATCTCTGTTTAGACATGCAGAGTTGAAGCAGTTGGAAAAAGAGTAAAAACTAGGATTTTTTTAATTTTATTTTTTGTATTTAACAACAGACGCATATACTAAAGCACAGATGTTATCACCTAGCCCCTGGCAGGAAAAGAGATTCATGTACTCTGTATCTAATACATGTACCACATTTTTTTATTAATTTATTTCCTTTATTTCTCCTTTAATACTTAGAGTGCTTATTTTACAAGGACATAAGGAACCTTACCTTCTCTCAATCCTGGTCTATTGAATTATTTTTTTCTGCTTACAGGGAGATTGTTCCCAACAGAAAATCAAATTATTTGATCAAAAACGAATAAATCTCACAAAATCTTTCTCCATGTCATTTGTTATTATTGGTGTGTGTGGGGTGCTAATAGACTAGGATAAATAGGAATTAAAAGACTCTGGAGCCCTGTGGCAATTGATCAGCATCTATTCTTGGGCATGAACATAAATCTGTCCGCATTCCTGGGACACATGCCCAGATGATGCTTTCAATAAATGCCGGTCTGACTATGCAAGGCTTTTTAAAGAGCCTGTTTCTGAGAAGATAATCCTCTCCCCAAGGACGTCTATTCTACTGATATCAGGGAACAAGAGGAGGCTGGAAGGGAATGACTGCTTAATTTTTGCAGTGTACCTGGTTTCGCCAAAGGATGAACTACAACCATTGATGAGGGTCTCAGCATGCTGCCTCGAAGACGTACCCTGTTTTGGCCGGTCTTCTTGTCCACCCTCACTAGTGATGGCCTAGCCCAGTCAGAAAACCACAGGTGGTCCTCAAACACCGCTATAGCAAAAGGGTGGCCTACAAAGACATGAGGTTTATCGTTTCCACATCTGTAGGACATACACAAGAAACCCTGTAAAGGAAAGCATTATCTGCACATAGGTCAACTTCTAACACATAGCCATAGCCAGCGCTCCACTTTGATTTCTCATGGAGAGGGATAAGTGGCCGTGAACAATGGACCACGGGCACATGTTCCTTGCGCTCTTGGCAAAGGAGGCGTTTTCTCTATACGCTCAGAAATCTCCTGCTTTCTGCTTTCAAGGTAGCCTTTGGGCAAGCTTTTTGCAATGGAAGGTAAGAACACATGCTATTCTTCCATGGATGTACACCTGGCTTCAGAGTGGATGGTTCCTGGCTGAAGCAGGTTTGCTTTGTTCTGGTCCTTAGAGCCTCAGTGTGCACTACAGTCTGAGCCCCTCTGAAAAGTATGTTTTGTGTAGCACATGACTTTTATGATCTGTGCTTTTGCTTCTTGGTGTAAGACCTCAACAAGGTGATGTTTAATTTCAGTAAAGAAATTGGGATCCCAATATATATTGGCTTAAAAAAAAAAAATAATCAAAGACAAGCAAAGAAGCAAACAAAACAACGGATAAATTAGAACCTTGGGGAAGGAGTATGTGTTGGTATATCTTAAATTCACCTCACAAATAAACTGAAAAAACCACTCCTTTATAAAAAAATTTCTAAGACCCTTTTTAAGTGTTCTTAAGTGTTACATTGAAGAGTGTTTTGTTGGCACCTCACTGCCTCCACCGACCCACTCTCAATCACTGACCTTGGTTCTTACCTTTTCATCCCACTAAGTTTGAACAACTAGACCAAGATCTAGATACTGTCCTCACCCAAACATTTGCTCACAATTTTAGAATCGTGTTTGCACTATTCCCAAACAGCACCCTGCTTTGACCAGCAATTTATTAACCTCTTATTTTGCAAATACATTAAGGATTAAAATTAGTAGTGTCAGTCAGCGGGGATAGCAGGAACAGTGCAAATGCAACCCACTGCATAAACAAAAGGGATGGTTGTGTTCTTTGTTGCCTTGGGCAGGTTATTACAGGCTGGTTTACTCACAGCAGAAAACGGGGTTAGGCGCAAGAGCAGAAATAATTTACCTATTTTGAACGCAGCTCTACTGAATGAGCTCTCAGTACAGGGGCACTAGAGGGAGCTGCTGGAATAAAAACTCATGTTACAGCAGAACACCTGCCAAGAGGTGCCACCTTCCCATCCTCCAGTGTACAGCTGTTCAAGAACAAAAACTGAATTCTGATCTCACTGACAGCATTAGCAAAACATCAGGACATGCTTCCCTAAATTCATGCCCCTACAGGGCTTCATCTCTTTCGCTTCCTTGCATACAGAGGTTGCTGTCCTTTTCTCTCACCTCCAAACAGCCGTATCACTGCTCCTCTCTCATAGTCCATGTTTCTATAGTGCTCCTAGCTCTCCTTCTTTGTTTTTTCCCTGTAAGACACTGTCTTACTCCTTGTGGGGAAACAAAATGAAACTTTGATCAGACTTCAATGTTCTCCTTTGCAGATCTGCTGCAAGGTGGAGCATACAGCAGAATATGCACAGCAGGGGAAGACAGAGGAAAGCTGGAAAATCTCTCTTCTCAGGCCTTTTGATGTCTTATAAACTGGAGAACACTGATTCCTCGAGGACCTCACTCTTCTCACCTTCAAAGGAGTGGGAGGGTATCTGGCTTAGGTGATGAACACAAGCCTTCCCAGAGCATAGACTCGAACAGAGGCTGCTCGACAGAGTAACCATAAAGTTACCCACGGCAGTCATGGCATTGAGCTACAAGTCCTCAGTCTGCCCATGTTTTGTATGCACACCTGCAAAATGCTCCCCAGAGAGATCCCATGATCAAAAGGAATTGTCCTCTCCAGAAACTGATTTGCTGTGCAAAAGATTCTTAATCACAGGGTTTACTTTAGAAGTGGTACAACATCAGTTCCTTGTTGCCAACACTTCCGTTCTCTTCCTCCAGGACAACACAGTTATGTGTCATGCAGTAGAAATCTCAGCCATAAAAACCACCAGCATATTGTAAAATCATTTTTCATTTGCTATCTATTGTGTGTTTAGACTCATTCCAGTGTTCAACATTGTAGATGCAGGTTTGCTGCTCAAGGACCTTAACGAACCAGATTAATTCCCTTTTGTCTTACGTCAGTATAACTCACTGATGCAATAAGCACAGCAAAACCTGAATTAAACTAAGCAGCCATGCATGGGAAAAGCAAACCTCATTTTTAACTTTTTTATTCTTTTCATTCTTCTGTGAAGGCAGAGAAGTCCTTCAAAGTGACTCATTTATAAAATCAATAAGTGTTAGAAAGACATACTTTTGCTGAAATGAATAAAAGTCAGCTGGGTAACAGAATGAAGAACTTAAGTGCTGTCATTAGCCTCAACATAGCATGGGATATACGGCACAGCAGCTGGCCAATAATTTACATGCACATACGCAGATGCACACGGACAAGCAGCAGTAGGTAATTATCAACCCCAAAGCCTCACCTACATCATTCTGTGCAAGAATTCGACGACCAGAACCATCCAGGTTTGCACTCTCGACCACGCCCTGTTTAGCATCACACCAGTACAACTTGTCAGCCAGGTAGTCGAGAGCAATTCCACTGGGCCACACCAGGCCAGAGCTGGCTATGACCCGGCGATCGAAGCCTTCTAATGAAGAGCTGTCAATCCGTGGATTGACCCCCATGTCAGTCCAGAATAATCTCCTTCAGAAAACAAAATGAATAGAGGAAGTCAGTAAGTAAATGTTTGTCCTCCTCTCCATGGAGTTCTTTCAAAGCAGAAAGGTCAGATCAGAGCAATACAGCCCTGACTCACAGGAGGAAAAGGGCACGCTTCAAGCAAACATATTGGCTGCTGATCTTTTCACACTTGCCATAAGACTCCAGGTGATTACACTGGGACTTAATGCAGAATCCTTACTCTGTTCACTGGCACGAAACCTTTGGAAAACAGCTCCTGACTATGCTAACTGCCAGCTGTTCATATCTGCTTTTTTGATTTTCCGTGTGACAGCTGATGGTGGTTTAAACAACAGAAAATTTATGCATTAGCCAGAGCCTTGTCTAAACAAGGGTGTAACAATACACAAATGAAACCAAAATTACCCACTACCCATGGAAAACAAGCAAGTGTAGGCAGGTTGTTTTAAAAAACGTAGACCAGTATTAGGGCCAGAATCTTTCTTCTTTTAATAAAATCGTGATTCTCAGGGTCTCCCTCTAGAGTCCTGTGTGTTACTCACTGAGTGTTTAGCGGTTTTCAATGACTGTGCTAGAAGGTAACTCAAAATGAGGATAGCTAAAATTGTAAATAATGTTTGAAGTTTGGGCTCATCTTCCCAGGCATCAGCTGCCTCTGTCAGGTTTACTGAAGTAACCCAGGGATTCACTTAGCTTTAATTACAGAAGCAGTTTTGCTCTAGCTAATGCAGGGATCAGTATTTTTAAGAGCCTTAATTGTGTTTCACATCCCTCTTTAATATTTACAACTATGGACATTGTCATAACGCCTGCTCATCCTTTCACCATTAACTTTCTAAAAAGAAAGGTTGTAGGGATATTTCCTGCTCCCTTTCTCCTTGCACCTTTTGCTTCTACCAATAATTCTAATAAACAATCTTCCAGAAGCTACCTTTCTTCAAAGTTTTCCTACAAAATGTCTCTATGACATTCAACCTCTACTGAAAGGCTCCTTCAGGTCTTTTATGTCCAGAGGCAAGCTAAAAAACCTCCTCCCAACCCTGCTTCTTTATTTGATTAATCAGTACTTAGTTACAGGAGGATATGATCATCAAAACAAAATTTAAAAGACCAGATTTAAAATGCTCCTACCACAAGCATATTGACTGAAATCCATGGGACTTTGCCATTGATTAAAATAGCCAGAATTTCATCAAGAGTTTGAACACCCAAAAGTCCTGTGATCATTTCAACATGAGTTAAGAAGATATAAGGTGCATTTAAAACAAGAAATCTCCAGAACAGTAAATTAGATTTAGTTTACTCTGAAACTGAAATGTGAATCAAAAAAATGGCTGTTTTGTAAGCACTACTGTTTAAAAGTGATTACTTTCTTCACATGAATAGCTATGGAACTATCAAAGTTTGTAGTGTGGTACCTACAGCTGTCAATGACCTCAGTTGCTCATGCTTTTCTTTAGCTTAAACTGCATACAGTACCATTAACGCTCCTATTAGTTTCTTCTAAAATCTATATGAGAAATGAACATGTCCCAACTCATGACAGAAACCCTGCAATAAAACATTACAGTTCACACAGCTCTGCAAGGCAATGACCAACCCAGCACGAGACTAATGCACGTTTTGACTGCCAAAAAGGGCAAGCCTTGCATGCTCATTTTTAAAAATCCTCCACAAGTATTGCATGATTTACTGTGTTTATCACTCCTTACTTAGCAAATGGGTGAATGACAATCCCTCGGGGCTGAGAGAGATCCTCCCAGATGATCATTTTTCTTTGCATTCCATTCAGATTGCTCCTTTCAATGCACACCTTCCTGCAACACACAGAGCACTGTTAGGTCCTCCCTGCTATCTTTTTAATTACCTTCTTGGGCTGAATGTACTAAGATTTTGCATTGCTTTAGTTTATCTGTAATAAATAATTTCACAGAGACAGGAAGTAATCCTGCTGATGTGGGATGTCTAGTTGTTTTATCAACAAGTAATTCATGTTACAGCTTCATTATCTGGTCCAGGGCAAGATGATAAAATACCTGCTGCTCTGCAGAAGACATGAAGTTGTCCTTCTTTGGGCAAATAATGAATTGCAAGTATGATTGCTAATAGATAAATGCTAGCTTTGAAGGGAGTCAGGAGGAAAACCAGCTCCTAACTGAATACCATTACCAAATGTATAAAGAATTTTTTTTAATTAGTACTTTTACATAGCATTTTTCATCCAGAAATCACTGGTCATTTTACATATTACATCTATTTTGCAGGAAAGAATGAGGCTAAGGTTCTTAGGATTACTCATAAAATCTGTGGCCAAGTCAAGTATAGAATCTACATTGCCAATCTTCCAATTCACCTTTTTTCCAGAAAACTGGTTTTATTGCTGCAACATTCACCTTGCCAAACAAATATCAGCATCTACCTGCAAGCAAGTCTACAGCCTTCCATGCCTCTTTGAACCTTCAAAGAGAGGCTCCACAGAGATGGAAGGAGAAATATATTCTTGCAAATGTGAAATACAAGCAGGTAAATGCAGTGGGTGAGAAGGAAGCCGCAGGTTCAAATTCTCACATTCTCCCTGAACTCTTGTCTTACGGAGAGAAGCACCATAATCTCCCATTTCACAAGAAACACGGGCATATTTCTACAGCAGCACAATCATGTGACACGACTGTACCTAGAAGCAAGGAAGTGGACTAGCAGAATGTTTAAAATGGAGAAGGAGGGTGAAATTATTTTTTATTGACTAATAAATTATGGATCATACTGAAAGCTCATGACCATTCTTCAAGGAGTCTTCATTACCTGTTGTGATCTGACACTGCCTTTTCATCAAAGCTCAGTTTTGTTTCCCTCTGCACATAAGGTTAGGTATCAGCTGAAAGGTGGTCATATTGTCTGGCAGTGGTCATTCCTCTTTTGTCAGAGATAATAAACAAAGGCTCTCCAATAGCATGATTCTAGCTGCCAACAACACTGACTTCTGTCCAAGATGTACTCAGTACAGTAACATTCTTTTTTAAGTGTGTATATAAAGATATACCTATACACACACACGCAGTGTGTGTATATAAAGAAGAGTGTAAGCAAATTTATTCACACCCACATGTGCACACACGTACGTGTATATATGCAGTGCATCCTTTGGATTCCTTGCAACTGAGTCCAAACCCTCACTTCTTGGAAAGACAAAGACAAAAATACAATAGCAGACTGAAAGTGAACTTCCAGTATTTTAGTTTTAAAGATCCTTCCTACTGTATATACTTGAGACTAAAACTACCCAGTCAGAATGTGAAGCACTACTGAATTAGAGTGATATCTCAGCTATTTCTGTATCACCAGTCATTTATTCCAAATATTTTATGGCATGCTTCAACATAAATGCACTGTGGAGCATGTACCCTCTGTCTGTCCAATACAGTTTACGGTTAATCCAGTCCACAGCAAGGCCTTCGGGTGTATCTATAGCTTCATGAATAACCTTTTCACGGTCTGAACCATCCAGATTAGCTCGTTCTATCCATTTCAAGGCGGTATGGGCAAAGTAAATCTGTAAATAAATAACAGACAAGGTGTCATTAGTTCCCATCTCACTTTCTACTCTACCTCCCCTGTCTAGTAACTCCTTTTCTAAAATACCTTTTCCATCTTGAAAATTCCCTAAACTGCTTATTCACAAAAGGCTGCACAGGTAACCTGTGATCCCTGATCAAGTAAAAAGGCACTTATCCTTCAACCAGGATGACTTCTACAGGCAGCTTGTGCTTAGCTGTAAATCCTGGTTGCCCTATATACAGCCCTCTGAATATCCTGTGGTTTTGTTTCAGCCAGCAGCTACTTCACATGAAGCACAGCTGAGGAAGCAAAAGTAGGAGCAGGCAAAAAGAAGCACGTTGCCATTTCACTGGCTGCTCATGTTGAAAAGAGAGAAGCACGGAGAAGATAGTAGAACTCTATGCATATCAAGGAGCTGGGAAGGGGAAAAGGAGTTATAAAATTTGCTTCTATTTTTTCCCCTCTTTCATCCAGCAGCTATCTTAATTTTTTACCAGATGTCTATTCTGTAAGGCTCTAACATTTCCAGGAGAGGTTTTTATTAGTTTTGGGTCAAAAGAAAAGTTCTTTGCTGGTAGGGAAACTAGGTTTGCATTTTCCAAGGACGTGTAAATTTTGTCTTGTATTCAGTACCAGAGGGAGCCAAACACTGTATGGCAGACCCACATGAAAAGCAATGTTGAGGTTTTCTCTTGAAATGGTAACAGCAAAACAAATAACTTTGCTTTGATGCTAACCATGAGGTCAAACAAAACAGGAGGGAGTCTCTAGCCTTAGACCAGCTAATTCAATATCCTGGGAGCACAAAGGGATGCTGCCTTGCCCCTGCATGTCCCCTCGCCTATGGTACTGCCCACCCTAACACCACAGGAGGGGATCCCGGGTGCACAGCAGAGTCCCTGGCACAGCTGATCTACACTGGGCACAGCCCAGGACAACTGCTACCTCTCCAGCAGGGCCCTATTTCAGGAGCAGGTGGCAAGGTTCCAGAAGCGCCTGAAGTGCTCCTCCTGTAAATGCAGATCTGGCAACATTCGCATTTGTTTGGCTTTGTCCATCTGGGCCTTGAGATGCTTCCAACAATTTAACCGAGCTCCTCATCAGCTTTCACTGTACCATCCAGGATTCCTTTGCTATACTTTTACAGTGTAAATAAGTCTCTCCATGGGAAAATACAACTATCTGCAACGGAAGGTCTAGCAAAGCATAGCTGAACTCCTATTCTTCCCAACTCTGCAGGCAAGGAGTAGGACATTAGGATGTGGCCACACAGACAAACAGCTCTTTATACGGAGAAGACTCCCTTTTCCAACAGCACTATCTCGTACGTGAGGAAGACAGTTTGGAAGAGCAATAAACTCTGAGCATTCAGCAGTTTTGCTCAATAATATCAGAACACGGGAAATAATTCTTGTTATGATAACTCCATTTAGTAGGGAACATATAGATTTAGCTGTGCAGAAAAAAAGATACTTTTGCTTGTACCGCTACACAGTGAAAAAAACCCACAATATATTTCCAGAAAACAACACTGTAGTCTTAATGGAGAAAACTTACCAGCCACACAAAAATTCTTTGAAATTGAAATCATGCCTGAAGTGAATTTAGAAATCCAAATTCTCTGTGAATTATCATTTTCAATGTACAAAAAATAAGTAATTAAAGAATGAAACTCCTCAACTAATGTTTGGCAGCCTGTACTAGTTGTGCTCCTAGACAGGCAACAGAACAACGAGCAGCCTAACACGTAATCCGGATCACTGAGAGAGGAAAGGTTAAGGCACATGAAAGCTCAATCCTTTTGTCCTTACAACACTCCAGAATTCTCTCATTTTTAATGCCTTACCTTATTTTCCACTGGGTCAAAGTCCAGTGCTAAGACTACTCCCATCTGCCAGTCAAGTAAACTTGCATAATCTGTTCCATCAAAACTGATCTGGCGGATGTCTTGGCCGTTTGCAAATAACAAAAATGGCTTAGGACCTGTTGAGGAAAATTTGCCAGCATGTTTATTGCACTAAGTTCAAAGTGTTCTCTAACTTGCATTACTACCTAACTAGCATTGTAAAGAAGTAACAGTAAAAGACAAAATGAGGAACACAAAGAAATTATGGCAATTTTCCTACATACCACTTGCCTCAGGAAATTAAAGATAAGTGTGAATACAAGTTTCAGCATCAGCCCCAATATTTCTGACAAAAAGCAGTCACTAGTCCTGCTGCATTTCACACTGAGTGCCTTAGCCTCAAGGCAATCAGCTCTCTACATTTCACAGCATCACCATAAATGCCAGAACAACTTGACTTTTGCATATGGAGAAGCCTTCTGTAGTAAAAGCAAGAAAAATACTGTCCTCCAAAAAGAATATAGCTTTCCCCTTATTTTGGATACAAATCAAAAACTTCTCTTTCCTCCTCTCTCTATGGCAGTTGCTTATACCTTGCTGTTCCTTCTGAGAAAAGGGTCTGGCCTTTTCTCAGAAGGAACAGAAGGGTCTGGAATCCAAACATGCACATCAAACACCTCGGCTTCCTGGGGCCAGTGGGGGAGAAATATCCCTGTATGGAAAGTCCTTCAGCAGGCTATTTCCCACTCTGCTCTCCAAATATAGACACCTCAGCCCCAGGTCTGTAACACTGGGCAGAAACCATGCCCACATTTACATGAAGGCACAAAACCCTGCATACTGCAGGAGAGACCTCCACAGTGTGAAATGTTGAAGATGGGACAAAAATTGAACTTTCTGTGAAGAAGACTGAACCATATACCAGTGCTTGTTCGGGTTTATTTCCAAAATAGCTTATCTTTCCTAACAACTAATACTTCCCAAGTTTCACAAAGTAACCTGAAATCAGTGCAAAAATGGATCCCAGTTGTGTCATCCACCTTAAAGGACTCAATAAAGGTTTCGCTTTTATTGGCAGAAATATGAAGGCATACCAAGACACTGACCTATAGCAGTGCAGTGCTTTCTGTCTCGCTGAAGCTTATATCCAGGAAAACAAGCACACTCCCAGGAGAATGGGCTTAAAGAAAAGCATATCTGACTGCAGCCACCATTATCTGGAGATGTACAACCTTAAACAGAGCATTTGTAAAATTTTACTGTGCCGTTCTAAAAAAAAATGAAATACAACAAAATCAGAGGTATAAGAGAATTATTCACTCTGCTCAGGATTTCTACAGCGCAAATCATCTCAGTGACTGGTAGATTTATCAAAAGGCTTCCTGCTGAAAGCAGAAGCCTAGTGAAGTGATAACAAATTAGTAGTAACTTGTTCCAGAGTTTTCCTGAAAATTTACAACACAAGATGGGAGATGGGAGGGTGGGATACATAGACTGTCTTCCATATGTTTCAGAGAACTCTTCTCCCATGCAAATCTCATCCCATCCACAACAGAGTAATAAATTTTATCAGACTTTGCACTCCATGCAAAGAAACGGCAAATTTATGCAATCCTCTCCCCAGAAATAAATTAGGCTAGGATTGCAAATTGATACTTTCCAATAAAACAAACCAAGATTTCATGTAAAAAGAAACCATTCTTTTGTTATTCTTTCTGTTATATTCTCAATACCAACATGAGCTAGCAAAACAGAAATTATGACTGAATCTATGTATAAAGTACAGTCCCCAATATGAAAGGGATTAAAAGGGAAAGAGGATTTTTTTCACAGCACAAGGCTGTCAGTAATGGAGTTATCTTGATCCCTAAGACTGAAAAGATGCAGTTGAGAAGGTACGGTCCCCTGAACTTGGAAAATTGATGAAATGGGGAATTGCAGATTAGTAAGTGTAGCAGCTTCAAGTATTCTGACTGCAAAAAATTCCATTTGTGGGTAAGTTAGAGTGACTCCAAACATGGGCTGCATGATGTCAATAAAATTATCTTCAGGTTTCACCCAAGCCTTAATTTTGTACAAATATTTCTCCTCGAGTATAAATTTTACATGTCTCCCACAACAAAAATCTGTAACATGCTTGATCTGTGCTGACGAAAGAATTTGGCCTGCAAATATTGGATGTTGCTGCTACTAAAAATCTCTTTAAAAATGAAGATGAGTACTTCTCATGTCAGCACTCAAAGCACCTTACATTCTATTGTCTCATCTTGCACAATCATTTACAGCTCTTCAAAATGAGCGTAAAATGCCTTCATTCACTTCTGGCTCTGGGTGCCAAGAGTAAGCAGAGCCTGGCAGTCACTTCAGCTAGAAAAAATGTAACTTACCTGTGCACGTTTTGCCATCCACTTTGAGTACAGATCCTTCCGGACAAAAGCAAACAGGGCCTTTGGACGTTTGAAGGCAGCCATGACTACATCCAGTGTCATTACTTGTACATGTAGTTAGCTCTACAGTAATTTAAGGAAGAAAAAAATTCTAAATAACGATAAAAATTTTTACTAAACCCCTAACAAGAGATGTTAACACCTTCTTACACAGCAAAAGAAGGGCAAAAAAAAAAGATAAATGAAATCTATACATAAATAAAAGTGTGATGTTGAGAGTGCAACACTTCTGCAGTCTTTTTGCAGTTTGTTTTGCTTTGTTTCTGTTTTTCTTTTTCAAAACTTTTTTTCCAAACTTTCACCTCATTACAGCCCAGGAGAAAGCCAAAATTGCTGATTCATGAAGCCATTATACTTATAAGTCTTAAATTTTCCAAAATGCTCTGAAGATGTGTTATCAAAATAGAAGTAATTTTGAAAACTTACTTTCTTACGTTTCATTAAAAACAGGTCAGGTTTTAAAAACACAAGGAATCTATGCTGAAAGAATAAGTATGAAAGACGAAGAGAATGAGGAAGAACTACTTTCCTACTACTCCAGGTATAAAAGAGCTAGGATCAATGAAAACAGGAGATGAATCTTCCAGAAACAAAACTATGTTCCTTAGTGTCAATTTTAGAAGTTATAAGGGTAAAATCATCTGAGCACCTGGCAATAGCTTTCCTTTACTTGCTATTAGAAACATTTCAGTGCCAACATTTTTCCTTTTTCTGAGTATTTCTTTAATGCAATTTCACAAGATATGCTCCTTCTACCTTCTGTATTGCAGTGTTCCATCTCTTTGTCCCACTTCTAGTGCCATATGGCAACACACGCTGGAAGACTGGAACTAATGCAAGATTCCCACAGCTGCTTCTATGAATCAGCTGCACACACTGGCTTAAATGGTGCATAGCTCCTGCAAATATTGCTTTTCCAGGGCAACTGCATTCTGGACTGGACTGTGCTAACAACTTAAGCACAGAGAATAGGGTCCAGAATATTCAAGTTTCTTTCTGACCAGAGCTTGTGGCTTTAGGTGAAGAGCTTTGTAAAGGACTTGGGGGACAAAGCATCAAAATCTCTGGCCAGCATTTGGACTTGTCATCTTGGGTGTGTCTCTCTCTCAAGCTGCATAATTGGTGAATATCTGCCTTGTGCTGCAGTAGTTAAGGAGTTACACTGTCCATGCTGCATCCCCTAGCCTGTGCTAGAAAAACATTATTTTCTATCTCATTTGAGCCACTCAAAACGCAGGCATACAGTGCAAGCTGGTCCTCCAAAGTAGGACTGAGTTGCACAGTGTCTAAGTGTTGTTTTGGATGCAAAATGATATCCCACCTCCCAATAACCTCTGGCTGCAGCACTCCCACAGGTCTTCTGCCACAGCTGGCTGCCTCCTGCAGCTGTCACACACACCCTGAACCCCCACATTTCGATCACTGAATCCTGCTCCTGGCTCCCTCTTAATAAAGAGGAAGAAATGGCTCTTACAGAACCACAGAATATCCTCAGTTGGAAGGGACCCACAGAGATCATCCAGCCCTGCCCAGGACTCTTGGAGTCTAAAATAGACTGACTGCTAGAGCCTGATAGATTCTATGGCTATTTTTACTCTCGAGTAGTGATATTTAATATACCCTGGATCCTGATCCTGCCATGATCCACACTGAACTCATTGGTGTGCATTGGCACTCCTGCCTGGGGCTTACACCAATGTTTTATTTCCATGGAAACAAAGTAGGATGACCTTTGTCTATGCATAAGTTTCACTTCAAAAGTGACTGGCAATATCCTAAGACCTCAAAACCTGGAAGCTTTTCACATTTTATGTTCTAGACTTACTTTAGAAAGGCTTAATTCATATGTAGGCCGAACGTACACATTTAATTCCACTAATGTCAGACATATTAGCAATGCTATCAGCCCTGATCTGAAAAGAAAATACATGATGCTTTGAGCTGCTCATTCAGAGACTGGGCAAATTCTGGCAGAGTGAGCCAAATTCAGAGACCACATTTAAAAATACATAACTGCCTATCCACCTGGAATGTGTCACCGGGCCTAATCTGAGAAGAGGTCTCTCTGGAGACATGGCTTTATTTCTTCCTCCTCTGAAGAAGTGGATACAATTTCTCACGTGTAACTTATGCTGCCTCAAACATGACATCAGAAATCAGTTCACTCAGTTTAAGCTGATCCTGCTTACATAATAAGGGATTGGAAGCAGGCAATGCAACACACAAAACTTTCAGCAGTTCCAGTGTTAAATGAGGACTCTCTCCAGTACGATACTCCAAGTGTTTATCTATTACAGCTCCTTACCATGACAGGTTTTCCTATCAGGCAGCAGAACAAAGCCTCTTGGGCAGGTGCAGTAATAGGAACCAGGGATGTTCACACAGCCTAAAGTGCAGCCGTGATTCCAGAAGCCACATTCATTGATGTCTGCAAAAAGAAGAACTTGTTGCATCAGAATAACCTCATCAGCCAATGTTGGCGAATAGATTAATGAAACAAAGTAACAGTCTGAAAAATATCTCCTTTTTTTGCATTCATTTTACAAAAATATGTTTTTCTTAATGAATAATAAGAAAAGAAGTTTGCAGGCCTCATTTAAATCAGTCTTAAAAACCTTCTAGCAAAATATACTCAGGCTGCATGTGTCCAGCATAGGTGCCTAGAGGACTTTCAAAAAGATGCCTTTCCATACAGATTCCAGTGCCATTTAAATCCTGTGCAAATCCAAAAAATTCACATTAGACACCTTCTTCAAACAAAAATTCTTTTTAAAAATTTGGCTTCAACGTGACTTAAGTAAAAGCCTCAAAACACAAGTGTATTAGAAGTCAAAATTCAGAAATCAAACCTGGTGAATTTCCTGAGAACTGGAACACTGGTGCTCAGGCAGGTTTGCAAATCCTGTAAGCTAGGAATTCTGATGCCATTATATCTTATCAAATGTGGTCATGTAGTGGAAAAGATGTATTAAAAAGCATTATGCTATCTATTATTAATAGTAAAAGTAGATTTTTAATAAAACAATCTAGATAAAAATGTTTAGAAGAATGTTAAGAATTTCTGTCTTTTTTGAAAGTGACACTTAAGACAGACATCTTGTTGCTGGGTTATTCAACATTTCACCTTTGGTGATACCTCTGATTTCATTTTTATTTAAAAATTACACTGGCACACATAAGCATTTCTACTTATCTGAAGCTCCTTTACCTACTCAGATTAAGACCAAAGTTTCTCACAAGAATTGCACCCGTGACGCTTTCATAGGTCTCTTTTTAAACTACTTCAGAACTTGGAAGGACACAAAACTGAAATGGCACACTGAAATTTTTAAAACCTCATTGTGATTTTTCATACTCAAGATAATAAGTAAAAGAACAGAAGAATTTTTTCATGTAAGGAATAAAGCTAATGAGAAATTAATGTATTACCTTCACAAAACTGTTTATTTCGACTTAAAATAAAGCCACTAGAACATTTACACCAATGAGTCCTTGAGTCTGGCCTGCAGATTCTTCTTCTGCACTTTTCTCTGTTCAAATCACAAATTCCTTTTTCTGGAAGAACAAGTGGAATGAAGTACCATATTAACCTTCCAGGAGAAAGATGATATAAGGTGTATTTTCTTCTCAACATCTGCTTGCTCAACCTGAGGAACTTCTTATTAATACAAAATAACTTCTATTTTTTAACATTGGCAAAATCAGGCGAAAAACAATCACTGTAAAAATGAAAGTACTTGGAATACTAGGAATAGGTGTGTGCAAACAATCATTTCGAGCTGTATGTCAGCACAAGCAGATTTAGAGAGAGCCTGAACTAGGGCATGGTTTGATTTCGGTCCATAGCTATAGTGACTGTAAAGGAAAAATTCAGGTTTCACATGCCCCCAGTCCTGCACAGTATTATATATTACTCTGTAAAATACTCTGGAGTAAGAATGACAGAGAGGGAGAAGAAAAGAGAAAAGATTTTTAAAACACAGCATGTAAAGACTGTTATTGTTATTATTATTATTGGAGATAATATTGGCGTATTATTACCTCATTATTACTTATATTATTTAACAAAAAAGATAGCTGGGCAGATAGTAATGACCATGTGCTTCATTTGGACAAAGAGCATTAGCATGTTCTAGAGAATGTTTATGTTGGAGTGGATCTATGGGAAATACAAGCATTATAAATGTTGAACTCAAATTTCAAACTCAGAACCTTTCTTCAAAGGAAGAAGAAAAAAAGTGCCCAACAGGTCCCCAGGAGCCTTCTTATTTCTCCTGCTTCACAGAAAAAGCTGCTCCAGTATCCTTTTTCATGGGAGGGATTTGTAGAGCCTCATGTCTGTGCTCAGCTATCTTTCAGGGCTGGTGCTTTCACAGATATGGAGCACTCATGATTTTATTTTTTTCTCCAAAATTATTATCTGTGTTTTAATCTTCATAATGTTCCTGTGGAGTTTCTTGCCCATTTCCCAAGCCAACAATAGCTGAACTGATGCTACTGAATATGGCTGTGCAGCCACACTAAACACTGTCTTTGCCCTGGGCTGTGTGTGTAACGTACAAGAAATCACGAGTTCATACAGGCAAAGAAATCCAAACGTAACCAATGTTCCTGTGCTGTTTCCAATTCACAATCTAAATTCCAAGAGATGGAAAACTGCATAATATTTAAGCTCCAGGTTTTTTCTCCTGCTGGCCACAACAGAGAAAATGTTGGCCCCTTGGTGGAATGACAGATCACATCTATAAAAGTAATAATATATGATTTCCCAGACAGACAGTGCAGCCTGGCTGCAGACACAGACACCTTGCATATATTTGCATCAAACTGATTAATTCTTCTCTAACAAATGTCATATCATTAAATGAAAAATTATGAATGGATGACTTGATGGATATTATCTGTGTTATTTAGCATGTTATCCTTTAAGAGACTTGAATTTTGTGTGGTTTTAGCTAAGCCTCTCATTTTGTGTAATTAATTTTGAATTGGACACAATCTTTTTCTACTGCAACTGCATCAGGAACATACAGTAGTGGAGAGTCTAATCTTCAGATAAAGAACCCATTAGAATGACAAAAGTGCAAGTGCACGCAAACACAAAACAGTAGAAGCCAGAAACAAGACCACATTCAAGGCTGCATCATATGCTTATCATTGTATTTATTTTTCTGGCCATGTTTGTACCATTATTGATCTAAGTGGTCTAACAAGACCTGAGACACCTGGGAGTTACAGAATAAATAACAGAAGCAATAGCTTTGCCATCTAGACAATCTCAAGAAGATAAAACTTTTAACCGAGAAAGTATTAGAAGTCTATGTAGCCACATCAATACATAAAAACCCAATCACTTTTCAAAGCTTGAAGAGAATGGTGATTGAATTATGAATCACAAAGTTTATAATGTAGTATTTTCTGGAAGAACACCATTACAAACCATACTTTCTAACTTGTTTGTGTTTTGTGGGATTTTTTCCTTCCCATCACCTGTCTTATATGGAAATATGTGTACTCAGATATTAGCCTGATGCTAGTATCTTACACAGGAAAGAAACACAACATAATTCCTCAAAAAATAAAAACAAACAAACAAAACCAACCCCAAGTGTAGTGAATATCATTAATCTGTTAGGAGAGATTCTTTAAAAAATTCCAGAGGCAGTATTTGAGATGTTAAGGTAATTCAGAAATTTTATGAGCCACCATTAAAAGTGCCATACCAAAGCTGTTTTGTGGGGTTACAACGGACCCGCAGACGAATTAATGCTCTCCTCTTTACTTATTGGCCCTGCCCAATCCAAGGAAGCCATTTGAAAGAGAAAGGGAAGAAGGGACATGAGGAATAGAAGTAGCAAAGCAAACAATTCAGCTTCCAGTAAACAAATCAAATCACGCCAGTTGCACACTTTTCCTAAGTTACCTTTTCATCTGAAGGAACTCACTAGTTATCTGCTTTAAAGAAAACTTGATAATTCACAGCTGACATGACGTTGCAATGTACATTTTCTTAGCTTGTCCAGAGCATCCAATTAGTCTAGGTATGCTTTTATCTCCAGGTTTCTCTCTTGTAAGATCAGCTATAAATCTCATTTGAACTCCAGGCTCATTAGTCCCCCTTTCATCCCCATTCTTGCATTGGATAAGCCAAACAATGTACATACAAAGTCCAAAAAGTTCATCTGGATTCAGCCCGTTAAGCTTCTTTCTACTCCATCACTTTCCAGACATTTTTACAAGAAGTTATTTGGAATTTTTTTAAAAAAAAAAGCCTACTGTTGACAACATTTACTGTCATACAAAAATTTACTAAACATGTTGGAAATATACATACATTTGAAAACATTGGTAATTTATATAGTAATAAAAGCAGGGAAAGCCTTTTTCCATGGAAAGAGAAAAGCCAGAAAGCAGAATGCTCTGGTGGAAAAAGTGGGGTTAATCTTCTGAGAGAAGAATAAAATCTAAGTGCCCACAGCCACTGAAATTAAGCTGCACATCCTTGCCCTAGCTCCTCTGTGTGAGAGCACCAAATGTGTCCGTAGAAAAAAATGCTTCCATTTGCCACGACAGCCATTTTCCCCAAAGTGAGGACAGATCAGGTATTGTCTCTGAATACAGACTCCCTGTGCTTACAAGTGTAAGCTTGATTTCCAGGAACACTTCTGCATCTCAACACGTCTTGGCACTGCAAAAAAAGCATTTGAAGGGGAAAGTTCCTTTGAAGGTTTTGGTTTTCCCACTCAGACAAGCCTTCAGAGAGCAGAGACTGCATGGTACTGCATAAAGCTGTTGGATAGCATGAAGGAAGACAAAGCCTATCTTATAGGAACTATTTAGGAATAGTTCAAAGACGTATTTACAGTTTCATTTTTGCTCATATAAATGAAAACAAACACTACATTCTCCCCATGTCTCTATACCATCTATACCTCTGGGAATCCGTGGCCATCTTCCCTTGGGAGTTGTGCAACCATTGCTTGGCACACAAATGCCTCCATGCTGTTTGCTCCATTGTTCTTATCCAAGCAAAACTGGTGACAAAAGCTATTCCATTAAAGCAAAATGCTCTGCTCTCCAGAGACTTGAGGACAAGACCTTATTTCCCTGGGCATCCCCCACTTCCTGCCTCACCAGGAATCCTCAAGGAAGGTGAACTACTGACAGTCAATTACCTTCATTTTCAGATCCACAGTGAAAGGCAGCAAGATGACCAACTCACACTGAGGGCTGAATTGGTATCAATTAAAGAGACAGGAGGCTCTTCCTATAGTTATTATGGCAGCTTCAAGATTGCCTAAGACCTGATGACTTTTAATTGAATCATTTCTCAGCAAAGCTGAGACATCCATTTGTAGAACATACCGTGTGCTTAAAATCCTTCAGTGCCATAATAATCAGAGGTGTTCAGATGCATCATAGAGTAAAACTTCCAGAATGAAGCAGACATTTGATGAAGATAATGTAGGCAGAGGATTAGAAAGCCTTATGCTTTGTGCATTTCTCAGGAATGCATAAAAATATCCTTGTGTAAAGAAAGGCAAGAGAAGGAGAAAGTCACATTTATCTGCATGTGTATTCAGATCAACGAAATGAGCAGTTCATGCTCGGCACGCTTCTAGCCTGATACTCAGATGGAGCTACACACACCAAGTGGAACTGTGGACCACTGAAGTAAAAAAAAAAACCTTTTTCCTTTATTTCACTGAGGCCTGGAATTTTGCCAAAGAAAATTCTTACTGTAGAAAATCAGAGTGTATGACATTATTATTCTCACACATAAAACCACAGCATTACATTTACTTACCCAAATCCTGAGAATCAATCCGTGCACCTGGCTGTTTAAATGGATGTACTATTTTTATCTCCACTGGTGGGAAAAATGATGGCTTCAGGCTAATTGTGACTACAACTTTTCCAGTATATTTGTTGGCTCTCCATAGCATGCCGGACTTCAAGTCTGAGTAGTACAGGTGCTCAGCAAAAAGAGACATACCAAGCAACTGATGTCTATAACAAGAGAAGATAGCAAAGTGACACATTACCTGATCCCTATATATTTACTCACTCAAACATTTTCTGTGCCTAGTTCAGTCAGGTTCACTGAAAATTATCTTTCTTTGTATTGTTTTTTATATATATGTATATATAGACACACTACATTATCTTCTATATATGAGAATCAGAAGAGGTGCAGAGACATTCCCAAAATAATTCAGCACTCATAATCCTGCAAATTTGCAAGAAGGAGACACAAAATGGATAACCTCCATTTCCCACAGGTTTAATGATCTCCTGTTCAGGACTGACTTCACTGGAAGGCGTCACCCTGCTTCTGGTGAACCCAGGAACCAAAGCGGGAACTTGGTTTATTGAAAGACGTAGGTCAGATAAGTTCCACCATTTCCCAATATCCAGTGCCTGCTCTGACAATTCAGACTGTCTGAGGAAATCAGGGTGGAGATGAAGTGGTAGGTGTAGGGCATTCCTAAAATCAGTTTTCTGTTGCTTCTCCTATCTCAGGAATGTAGTTTCCATTCACTGGTCAGTTATAGCAGCTGGCAGAAATCACAAAAGGGCCAAGTTTTAAATAAGAGAGATAGCAGAAAAAATATTGCAAGAGGTATTTTTGTCTTCCACTTTCCAGCACATAATCCAGGTGGAAAACTGAGAATCCAGATCATCCAGGCTAAAGGATTAATGCCCCAGTGAGCAACAACCAGCTCAAGGGAGAAAGGGAAAAAAAGTAAGGAAAAATCCAGTGTGATTACTGGTAGTGTAGGGAGAAGACAACTTTGTGCTCATCGTATGCAAATGTGCACCACATATTTAAATCAGCAGGCCAGAAAAACCGTGAATTTTTCTCGGTTTGCTGTTGGAAATCCGACCCAACCATACTGCAAGACACTTCAGTGACAACCTTTTCCTGATCCCCTCACTGACCCCATGACCACCACCAGGTACCTGTACCCCTGCACAGCACGAAGACCAAAAACACATGGGTCTAAGAGCCCCCTCAGCTGTGCTTAGCCCTAGCACTGGGGAACAATTCTCTTGCACAGCACAGTTTTCACCACATCTGCTGATGCTCTTGGAGAGCCTGAGCACAGGGCCAAGCCTCCCCACCCAGCAGCTAAGGAGGACAACAGGCTTAGATGAGGATGGAGTTCAGTCTCTTGAGCACAGCTCAGACACCTGAGCTCACCCACTGTGACCTTGGGTAAATCATTTAATCTCCCCTTTTGGCTCCTCTATCTGTAGAAAAAGGCCACTGATAAACACTCAGAGAGGATTTCTAAGGATTAATTAGTTATCATTTGCTGAAAGTTTGGAAGATGGAGGGTGCTGTGGGGCAGTATTATCCTTACAACATTGATATTTTTCCATTTTTCTGTCATTACTGTTACATTTACAGTCACAGGCCATTTGCACTACACTTCATACTCCTCATGGTGTCAACTGACCCAATAAAAAGGGAGAATGAGGAAAACTCACCGGACAGAATTCCTCAGGAAGCGAACAGCCCCACCATCATAGTCACATGATCCAATATGGGAAATCTCTTTTCCGTGGTCATGTTGGATCCAGTAGAGCCTTGTGTCGACCAAATCTAGTGACATGGCCTTTATTTTCTCTGTGGTTTTTAAAATATTTATCACATCCCTTCCACTGAGGGACATTCGGTGTATGCTGGAAACTGTACCATCCGAAGATACAAATAACAGCCTGCAGGCAAGAGAGGCGTGTTTAAAAAACAAAACAAAACAAAAACCCCACAACAAACATACCCCACATTTGCAAAATCACATCACAACTACACATTCTTTATTTAGTTATTTAGTTGCTCCTGCATACAAGATTTCTCAGTATGGCACTAGAACTACTAGTACTGCTGGAGATCCTAGAAACCGGTATTACTGGAGGTACTAGCCATTTCCCTCAAGTAGGTCAAGCAGGAATCAGCCCAGCTTAACCACAAAGCACTATTGTCTGTCCCTCTGCTCTGTTCAGCCGTGTAGTCAGACCAGGAAACTGGAATAACTTCTCGAATCTACGGGGAGCTTCTGCAAACTTGAGGAAAGGCAGGTCTTTGAGGCAGATCCGCATTGCCCTCTGCCTTTGGGAAGGAATCTATCTCCAGAATTTCTAGTTGATCACACCACTTAAGTGCTGAGCTTAGAAACACAACTTCTATTATAGTTCTCATTTCTATCTTCCTGCTGGTTATAGCAGCCAGATTATGCTGTTATTAAATTAAGACAGTCAAAACACAGCTCCAATACTCAAACCAGTTATGCACTGAACTACTTGTATGCCAAGTTATTCATGGATCAGAACCCAGATTCACTGATGTGTTTAAGAGAAAGAGCAGTTCTTCCAAAATAGTAAGTTATCCCTAATTAGTGTGTATTTTATTTGTCAACGTTTGGGTTTAGTTCTTTCCTTGGGTTACTTATAGATAAAGATTCCAAGAAGTATCATTGTTTTGACCTGTCCTCACAAAATTGCAGGATTTATATGTACAAGACAATGCAGCATAAAGTCACCTTGTCAGGATTATGTTAATAATTTGTTAAAGGCCCCAAATGTCTTAGATATCACTGGCAAGGGACTATACTAAACCAGTAGAAAGACTCAGCCTCTGCCTCACACCTTTTCCTCACTGTTACAGTCTACAGCAATCATGGGTATTGGTGTATAGGCAAAAACACGTTTCCAAAAGGACAGTCCAATTTTATTTTTCATTTTTAAAGAGTTATTAATATTTACTTGTCTTTCTCTAGTACCTGTTATTCAAGAAATGTCACTACTCTCAAACTTTGGACGAATGTGAGGATTCACTTTTTACACACAAGGAAACTAAGAAACAAAGGAAGTTATAGTGTCTATTCCCAGGCTTTGGAAATCATTGTAGGGATAGAATATGTTATGAACAGAAAGACAGAAGAAAAATTAAGATTAGATACCATCTTGAGTCATTGCCAGCCTTTACTGTATTTTTCCTCTATTTTTCTTCAGACTTAATCCTAGTTTTTTGGCATTTCTAAACACCATTAAAAATGTAAAGTAATCTATTGCAACAGTTATATTATTACTTCTAAAAAAAATACTATCACTGCTAATATCCAGGCACATACTTTGAGAAAATCTCTATTATTAGGGTATCACATCAACCTTCACTACTTCAGAGTTGCACTTGTTTTGGGAAAGACATTGTTAATGTCAGATTTAGTCCATGGGCATGTATTTATGCCTGTGCATGTAAACATACTGGGGGTTTTGATTCACTTCACATTAAAAATAGAGCCCTCAAGAGTTTTCATACAAGCAAATTGCCATAGAAGCTAGGGCATAAAAATTATGTTAGACTTCGTGGAATCTCGTTTCTTCACAGTTTTTTAGTGGCTTAATGGCCTTGCTCTAAGCACATGAGTACAGCTTTTACGCATGGTGAAGCACACCTAGGGGAGTATCCACACTTGAGTCTCCCCAAACTTTCACATACATCCAGCAAATACATCCCTACAATGCCATTTGTAAGATGTTTCAATGGCATTTGAGATTGGGTCTGAGGAATTGTGAGTATCTCCAAGACTGATAAAAGCTACGTTGAAGAGGAAATCAGGGGAAAAAATGCACGGGCTGATGTCCAGGCCATAAACCCCAATGAGATGGCAAGACTCCAGAGAATACTAGCAATGCTACTATCACCAGAAGATTGGTTTATGTACAAATTTACTAGGAAAGGACACATGAGCCTTAATATTAAAATAGTTTCACACACTGCTGAATGACTTTAATGCAAATCAAAACTGGAGGCAAGGACATGCTCTTGCTAAACAAAACAGAAGCATTTCAAAGTCTGCTCAAGCTTCTTTTTTTGTGACTTTAATGCAAGAGGTTTTTGTGCAAGGAGAAATTAGCATGGAGAGACCACTGTGACAATTCATATTGGTAACCCTTGAGGAGCCAGGCCTCTCATGCGAGCATGGTTCTCAATGTAAATGACTTGAAGCTGAAAGGAGCATCTCTATGAAGGCCGAACTTAGTGATGCTAAGCAGCAACAGTGGATTCACAACCAATATTCAGAGACACTGATAAAGAAACAAGGGAAACAGCAGCAAACTGTCAGTTCTGACTTTTTTTTCCGAAAACATACCAATTTATATTTTAAGTGTACTTGGTTTGGAGCACAAGGGGCTGCCAGCATTTGCAGGCATCATTCCCTTTGCTTGTCTAATACTGCTTTCCTACCCAGAAACTTTGCTGAAAGAACGTAGTTTTAGAATGGATATTAGAAAGAAATTCTTTACTGTGGGGATGGTGAGGCACTGAAATAGGTCGCCCAGAGAAGTTGTAGACGCCCCAACCCTGGATTTGTTCAAGAAAGGTCAGATGGGACTTTGTGCAACCTGGTCCAGTGGAAGGTGTCCCTACCAGTGGTGGGTGGGTTGGAACTGGATGATCTTTATGGTCTCTTCTAACACATTTATATGATTCCATGAAACCACAGTCATAGTACGTTACATTTTTTGAGTCCATTTCAATGAAATTACCAACCCATTTAAAATTACCTTTGTTCAGCATCAATGGTAATCCTTGTGGGACGACCAACAGCTCTTAGAAGAACTCGGCGTTTCTTCCCGTTCATGTCTGTTGCTTCTATGGTTCCCTTCTGTCTGTTGGCCCAGAGAATGTCTTGATTTATCCAGTCAATAGCAAATCCTGAAATGCCTTTGTCTATGTAACATAGTCTCTGTAACCAAGATAAAAAGAGTTGACAAGAGGAATCCTGATGACTACTCTAAAAATAGAATACCCAATTGAAACTTTCCCACTCATTCCTTTGCCTGCTTAATTTTTTTTTTCCAGACCTGTAGCTATTTCTCTTTCTTTTTCTTTCATCACTTTCATTTGGTCTTTGTACTTACACATACCTCCTCTGAACTGACTCCCTGCAAAAGGAGAAACTGCTCTGCACAAGAAATACACTGGATTAGTATTTAGCTACAACTTTTTGCATTTGACACACTATGAAGCACCCAGGCCTGTACTGTTATAGATGGAAGTCTCCTCACACACTGTTACTGGACCATGATCCTTTAAAATCAGTGAAAATGCATCAGTGAAAACTCCACATAGGTAAATGATCCTGGAAATCTCTCTCAAACAAAAGAACGCTCTCACGGCAATAAAGTTCAGCCAAAACAGCCTGTCTGCCCTTTTTAATCAGCCAGATGCAATGACCTGCACAGCTTTTTTCTTAACAAAGAATGAAGTGCTAAAAGCATTTATACAACCATAGAAACCAATAAAAGGTTTGAGAAAAAATGAGTAGGAATTCGAGTACATTCTTCTCATAGCATTTGTGTCAGCTTGTGTTACAATAATCTTGAAGACAAAGTTGTAATGCCAGAGATTAATCTGTAACTGATAGAAATATAATGTCTACAAAGCCTTAGTTTGTCTGAATTTCCTCTCCTTCATTTTTAACTCCCCTTCACTTGGTCCACAGAAAATACTGTATATACTGAATGTGGATGCCTGTGAAACAGCCTGGACTCAGGATCAGAACTATTACAGCAGCAAAAGTAAAGTGCTAATCGATGAACAGTAACGGCAGAATTGCACCCAAGGAGCAGGTGGTTTCCATAGAGGGGTTTACACCTCTTAACTTGGAGAATTCCAAAGAACTGGTTACACTACCTCTCGTTTTGTGCCATTTAGGTGAATTCTTTGAAGTAGTCGCCTTTCAGAGTCTACCCAATACACTTTCTCTTCTATATAATGAAAATCCATAAGGGTTGATGGACCAGTATCCGCAACCAATCTTTCGTGATTGGTCCCTTCAGTGTCAATTCTAAAGATGGCATTTCCGTGGCTAAAAAGTAAGAATGGTGCTGGCTCTGGTGTGGAGAAAACAAAGTGAGACCAATTAACTGATAATCATTGCATTTTTGCTGCATTAAGTTCTCATTAGTAGTATACAAGTCAAAGTTAAGGATTTAGTTGTCTTATTTCTTAATGATAACTTTCTAGGTGTACCACAGAGAACCAGTAAGATATAACTGTAATGGTCCTTTGAAATTTAACACTGAAAATTATCGCAAAAATCTGAGTTAGGAAACTGCAACTGCATTGTGGTTGTTACCACTAATGCCAAATCCTACAGCCCAGTCAGAGGTCAGAACAACTGCTTGTATGCTTGCCAGCTCAGCTGAGGCTGAAAGATGTTTGCCATGGATATGTCTCCTAGTTGAAGGCAACTTCAAACTATTGAGCCATAGTAAGAATTTATCACAGAGAGGTATGCTGGAGTCTCCCTTTAACTATACAAAAAGGGAAATCGAAGACCCCAAGACAGGGCAAAGGAAGAAGCTGGAGACTGGGGAGGTTTCTTGTGCTGCAGAAGGCTGAAGGAAAACAAAAGACCTGTACTTAAAACTCCTACAGCTCAAAAGCCACAACTTCTTCCAGACAAAAACTGTATTTGTACTGAGCGAAGGGTAAGAGTAGAGCAGTAACTAAACATAAAATGTGTTAAAATGAAAGGTGCTCCAATTGTGCCCCAAAATCTAGAAAACCAATTAAGGCTGAAAGTGATGAGCAGCTAGGATGGTCCCAATAGCCTTGATGCAGCCTTAAAATCAGGTGATAAGTATGGAAGTACAATTAGTAGGGCATAATGATTGGGCCTGCTCCAGTCTTATCAAGTCTTCTTTGTTATTTTTATATTATTATAATTAAGATTGCCCAAGGACCCTTAACAACATTTCCAAACCACAAGGGTTTTCATTTAGGCTATTTGAATATTATGGCTGTCTGTCAAGTGCATAGAGGAACAGAGTTCTTACGTAACCAACACATTTTAACTTTCATTATAAAAATAAACATGGGTTTGTTGTTTTCATTTTGATTTGTTTATATATATACGTATTTGCGGGCATCAAGACTATTCTTTAATTTACCACTAAAAAAAAACCAAAACAAAACATGAATCCCATTTGTGTTAGTAATGGTAGGGATTTATAACATGGTTGCCTGAAATGACAGATTCTGGCATACAAGTAGTGCTCTAACCAAATGACTTTGAAATGCAATTATTGATGTAGATCCAACAGAATGACAGCTCTCAAGCCTGTATAATCAGTTGCTGAATTATTCTGCAATGAAGAAGCAACTCTCCATTTATCAGGAATGGATGCCATCAAAGATGCACTACCACCAGTTTTCTTACACATATACTTTTGAAAATTAAACTGGTTTTATTGACAAGGTTCACATCTTTTTTTAACTATGTACCTTTGCTATTAGCATGATATCCAAGGCTTTAAACTCAACAAAAAGCATTTCTACAAAATTTAGACAGATACTTCACCTTCATCATAGTTGCAAGGTTAATTCTCCTTTCAAAGCAGAGGGACGAGACAAATTTTGATTTCTCAACCTGAAGAAAGTTCTGATGAGCACCCAAGATGTAACTTTGTCCTGTTCACAGGGAAGATGGCCAGAACACTGTTTCTATACTAACAGAATGTTTTGTATATCAAATTTTAAAGCCATCACCTAATTATAGCAGCTGCTTACAGGATTTTAATTACTCCCTTTTCCTGCTGCTACTTGCACTGAGCAACCCCATGTGAGCATATTTTAACAATGAAGACTTGCTTCACGTAAATGGTAAATGAATGCTGAAGCGTAGCCAGGCCGATTTATCTAAGGGATTTGACAGTTACCACATGCATTTTTGCCAATTAGTTGACCAAGAGTATTTATACAGTTCGGTTTTGTCCTTTCCACTCTCTGAGTTTCCTACCAGGTGCCTGTGAATGAGGACTCTAAATGGAACAGGAACTGAACAAATCTAACTTTTGCTGTAGCGGCACCAGTCAGATTTGGGACTCAATTTTGTCAGGGGCTTAATTACCAGGCAAACCATATCTGCACCAAAGATCTTCCTGTCTTTAAAACATGAGGGTATTTAACCTGGTGTATCGCCCACAGAAGAGTTTATATCTGACTTAAAGTTTCCTTATCCATCACAGTAGCTCTATCAGTCCCTTTCTACAGTTACTACAAATGTTAGTAATAACGTGTTATAAAGTTGAAGTACTCCAGTGTGAAGGTAAGATTGTTCTTTAAAAGATACCTGTGCACAAATATCGCTGGCAAGCAACATGTTTGTTTTCACTTCAGTTCAGAAGTGGAGGGTTTGCAAAGGAAGTAGGCATTTTTAGGCAGGACCACAAAAAATCCAGTTTGGGTCTTTGTGAGTTACATTTTGCTGATAATTATGAGGTTCTAGGGGCTGGACTAAAGTAATTGTGTTGGTGGCAATTTGGGATCTATACAGAATGCTTTTGGTTACGTTCATGGTCCCAAAGGCTGCATGCATAGGGACTCAAGTACATCTCCTACTTCTCGGGTCAAAAACCTGCCTTGTCACGTCCCATCTCCGCATTAGCAAGACTCCCAGGTAAATACTAGTCAAAAAAAACACAAACCAGCTGGAGGTCCTGGATCAGAAGGGAGCTGTGGTGTATCCCAGACAGAAACCAAAGCCAGGCATTCAGGAAGTCAAAGTGGAGAGGTGAGGGATGAACTTCAGAGCACTCCCACCTCATATTCTAGATGCAATATAGGGTTAAGCCAATCAATAAAATCCAACCCAATTTTTTTTGCCTGGATAGCATCAGTTGAGGACAAAATGAAGGTTAATCAAAAGCTGTAACTGTGAATATTTTCCTTTTAGAAAAGCTAAAAACTTTTAAATTTAAATGCATCTCCCACATTTAAAAATCAATTTATACATTCAGGACAGAGGAAGGGAGAGAAATAACTCACAACAGCACTCATGTTTTTTAACTGCCAACGGATGAAACCAAAAATGAGGGCTTCCTGCTTCTAATTTTACAGCACTGTCCCTAGAACCTAAATGTACTGGAAAGACATCAAGGCCAACAGACTGAAAGCAGCAATGGTAGCAGAATCTTGTGTACTGCCACATCTTCTTGGAAGTAAGGATGGAATGAGAGGGTTTACAGTTTTAAACTGGCAGAGAAGGCTACACAGGAAATAATTATGTTGTTTGTTTTCACATGTTCATTCATCTTTCCACCACCATAGTTTGCATTCTTCACCATCACTCTTCTGTGGCACCCACTTTTGGCTTTGCCACTTACCCACACAGTAGCAGAGGCTTTTGTTTTGTCAGCAAACCAGAGAACCCCAGTCACTGACCAGTAGGGACCAGCAGGCATGGTTCACTTTGGAAAGCAATGCTAACTAAATCTCTAAAGCCCTGTTTCAGTTATCCAAAACAAAAACCTCCTTACCGTTCACATAGCAAGACCGCTTGTCAATACCCAAGGAGTAGCCGGGCAAACAGGAGCAGATGTACGACCCTGGAATATTGATACAGGTTTGGCCACAGGTTCCCAGACCACCTTCAAGGCACTCGTCAATATCTGAAATAAGTATTTGAAAAAGATCAGGAAAACTCAGCTAGCAATGGCAGCAAAGAACAAGGAGAAAAAATACCTTTGACATACTTACCTAATAATAAATCATCAAAAAATTTAATATCCCATCATTAAAAAATGAGACAAGGATGGCTGTATTCCTTCATGCATTGGTTTCAGAATTATTTGGGTTTTTTTAAATTTATCATTGTCACATTCACAGTGATTTTGGAGGGTGTTGGGTTTTTGTTTTGTGGTTTTTTTGACTGTCAAGGGAAATTACCCTTCTCCCTAGTGTCTGGGCACTCTGGTCCCTAATTGCCCAAACACAGGGAGCAGACTTGTCTTGATTTGTGTTATTATTTGCTATGCAAATGCTGCTTGCAGCTGCTTCCTTCTATCTTTATCCCTTTTTCAACAGTAAAAATTTTGCCAACAAATTAACAGACTTTGCAAAACAGCAAGGCAGCAAACAGACTATCACAGCACTGAGCTCAACATGGAGCTCATTTTGGTTTGAGTCGGATCTCAAACAGACATACAAAACACTAAAATTCCCACAATATTCTGACAGCAACAAGCCCAAACCAAGCCAACAAGCAAATTAATTAGAAACTAGGCTTTTAACTGGTAGGTCAGGCTAGAACCTTTAGGATTTGAAAGATATTTGATGTATTCGTGGTGTTTTATCAGGGCTTAAGGAAGTGATTATTAATTAAGTCCTAAATTAAGGAATCTATTTTTCAAAAGAAAAAAGATTACCACAGAGGAGCACAGTTTACACTAAGGGGAAAAAAAATTGGCAGTACCATGGATAATTGTCCAACAAAATTGAGATAAATTTTAGTTCCTGCTGAAAAAAACCACGTCTGATAGTAACTTCCCAAGGTAGTTGGCATCTGGTGGTACCATATGCTGGTGTATTTCTTGCATGCTTTCCTTCTTCAAGTACTGTGTGAGCGTTGCTCTAAGGAGAGGCTTTTTTCTTGCCCAAGTTCCTTTTGATGTCACTGGGTTTTGTTCAGTATTTTACCATGTGACTTGGCACATGCAGGAATAAAGGAGCCAACACGTTTTGTTTTAAAGAAACACATTTGATTAAGTCACTAAAGGACGTGGATTCACAACCAAAACTAGGTCTATGTATGTTATATGAGAATTCCCCTAGTTTAAAGAAGGGAACCTTAACTACAAGGAACAGCAATTTAGCTAACTCTTAAAAGACTTTGAAAGAAAATTCTCAGTAACTTAGGGAGAGATAAGCAACCAGCTCTCTGATATCCCATGGTTCTGGGAACCACTCTCCTTAACTGCTTTTAGAAACTATGTGTAGCAGAAGTGTTCACAGGGGTTTCTTCTGTGTCCAAATATCAAAGGTGTTTAAAAAGAATGTCAATGCTTTACGGCCTCCTAATGTGTCTGTACAGAGCAGGGAAATGTTCCTTATTGTTTACAGAGTTTTCCCACAAGTTCATGCTCTGAAGAGCAGAAGAACTAATTTGACAATGTATGAAAAGTAATCAGAGCACATGCAACTGATTTCTGTTTAACAGATTATGAAGGTAAAGCAGAAGCATTTTCAGCAATGCAATTCCATCAAGTACTCTAATTCTAACTCACACTTTTCTTCAAACAATCAGCTTTCAGGAGTCTATTTTCCCACATGTACTAGGATTGTACATTCCATTCTTCACAGCAATAAAAGAGAAACGCTTAAAAATCCCCTCTAGGAAGGTTTGACTGGCTTAGAAGTGTATTAATGGGCCCAGACACCATGGGCTCCAGGTCACCGCTAAAACTAGATACTCCTGGCAAACACTGCCTGGATGTCACTGAAGCTAAAGGGCTCTTTGATAGACCAAAAGGGAGGGCTTTGGGGACCTCAGGTTCTTGTCCAGCTGCTGTCAGTGCTAGACATGACTACTGTTTGACACTATCTCCTCGATGCACTGTTTTTTAAATCAAGTAACTGACTGACTAAACTGGACACGACCTGATCCAGCCGCCAGCACCACAGCAGGTGTGAGACTGTTGATAATGTAGTTTATGTTTGTCAATATACTTTTATGGCAGTAGTAGCTTGTTAAATGAACCTGATGTTATTTCTCTGTGGAAATCACAAGTAAGGGCAAAAAAGGCAACTGTGTAGATATAGGATTGCTAAAGAGGAAGGTTGTTCGATTAAGCAGTGTGAAGCACTTCTGAGCTATTATTCAATCACTCTAAAGAGCACATGAAATAAGAATAAGAAAGATAGGCCTGGCCTATAGATTGGATCTGAAAGATTGCTTTCTCTGAGAAGGATTTGTGTTCATACTGGACAGAAAGCTGACCTCTCAGCATGTTACTGGGTAAGCAAATCCAAATCACAACACAGAATAAAACAATGACTGTGAGGAAAATATTTGCTTCTCTATATGGCAATGGTCAGACTATATTGGCATGCTGTTTGTATTTCTCAGATAAAGGTTGTTAAAGGACCATGAAAAATTAGGAAGTGTATACAACAAGGATAGAAAGCCTGATTTGACGGTAAAGAAAAGTGCCTTTCTATGAGAAAATTAAACAGCTCAGAATGCTTAGATTATCAGAAAGAAGCTTGGAAGAAGGATTGAGCACCACAAATTAATACCTTCACAAAGAAAAAGTAGCAGATTTTCTAAAAGACACCATAATCTTTTCCATGAACATTTTAACAAGGGCTGATATATGAGAATTGAAGCCAGGGAATTCAAATCCAGACATGAAATTCACATTTTGACAGGAAGGGTGAATCACTAAGGGAACTAGCTACCAAGGCATGAAAGGCATGGAAAACATCAGTGAATATTCTAAAGTGAAGGTCATACTGGGAAGACATGCTTTAACCAAGCACAGGTTACTGAGCAACATACCAAGGTAAAAGGACAGTGACCCTTTATTTCCAGGGTGGATTTTCCAGCTTTATACGAGTGTACAAAACTGACTATCCAAGAACGAGAACACTGATTGATCAGGCTACAGGAATTTACACTCTTTCCCCAATAATTGCACTTGAAGATAAGATTTCAGGGTTATCAGCCTGTCCATTTCCATCACCACCAAAACTCACACAGTGCAGCAAATCCCACACGTACTGAAAAGCAAGCCATGGCTCCAGCTGAAGAATGGCTCTCATGGAAGAAACACTGCCCAATAAAAGAGCAGGGGCACAGTGGCCACAGGCAGCTTGGCCACTGCAGAGTGCCCCTCCAGTGGTAAGCAGGAAGAGGCAAGAGACACAGTGCTATTGTGAAACAGACCACAGCACTGTGAATGTTTGGCTTTTATGGCATTAACAATGGAAGAGGATCCTATGCTTAAAACCTTCTCTTCTTTGTTTAAAGTACAAAAAAAAAAAAAATTCCAACCAAAAAACCCAAACTGAACTAATCGATCAACCAATCAAACCACCAACCCCAAAACAAAACAAACAAACAAAGCTGGTTTTTAAGGTTTAGGAGAACTCAATCACAAAACCATCCATCAGGTGTAACTAGCACTGCCTTCATCTGCACTTTTAGTGCCAAAGGAAAGCATGGAGTTGCATCCTGTTGTAGCTGTTTTACGTGTCCTGGCAACCACATCCCCCAGTGGGAACTTTACCCTGTGAAAGAAATCGGCTTAGTGAAGACAAAAGCTGTCTGCAGTGCCCTGACAGCCAGCCCTGAAAGGAAGAATGAGCTTCTGCTTAGCTCTCAAAGACTTCTTTATGCAAAAAATGCCTTGAGAATCAGCAAAAACGATGAATCATGTCATCACGATGTTGGCAGCTCTCAATGACTTTGCATACAAATATACTACTTTATTGAGAGTCCTGAGAAAGGCTCTGGTTGCAGAATGTTGAATCATTAGTATGCCTGGCAGGGACACAGAGAAACCACAGTGAGCCAGAACCTGAATTTCATTATGGCCCCAAATACATACGTTATATACATAAAGGGTACGTGCAGATACATACACTCAAATAACCTCATGCAAACACAGTTCCTGTTCAGTTGGACTTGTGATTAATTCAATCCGCTGTATTCAGCCACCACCATAATCTTTTCAACAAGGATGAACATGAAATTTCATCTGGCTGATGAAGAAAGCAGCCCATCACTTTTATCTATTTTGTTTAAAGCAACCAGCTCAAAGAACAGAAGATAGCTAGAAATGGAAAAAGACACTCCAGCTATCAGCAGGCCACAATGAAATAGATGGTGCACAGTTCAGTATCTTTTATCTCCAATTTTAAATGAGGCTTAAAATACAACCTGATCACTCACAATTTTTGAGAGGATAGAGGTTGTGAAATGCTCACGTACTATAATAAGAAATACAGTCTGAATACAATGAGAAGGCTACAAGTCCTGATGTCTTCCATCCCAGAGCCACAGAGATGATCATATCACAGATATGACAGCAAGTGTGAACATATGATTTATCAAGTACAAAATAGAATCAAATTTAGAATTGAAATACAATTAAGAAACCAGTTTTAGACATCTTGAAGAGAAAGGGCAAAAAAGATCCCCAGGAACTAAAATATCTTTTATTCTTCCTTTCTGGACTCAGATCTCAAGTGTTTCCTCACTAGAATGGAAAAAAAAAATCTATCTTTGAAAAAAATTCTATGTGAAATAAAGACTATATATAAATTAGTAACTACAAAATGGACCCCTACTACCTGGATCATGCAACTTTCAACATATTATTAATGGCTTGCCTTTCAAAGATGAAAGTCATGAGGCATCATCAAATACTGTCATCCAGCTCCCTTTAAAATCAGATTTCCAATTAGATCCTAAAAACCAGTCAGTTTTTAAAAACAGAATACAAAATTAATAACTACTATTTTACACTGAGCAAAACTATGAGTTTTTCAAGATTAGTCACTGGCTTGGGAGTCTGCCCCGTAGCCCTCTTTAGGATTAAGCATCATGGCATGTGTGATGCCATTTCTGTCCTTTCTTGAAACATATTTGCCTCCTTCCTATTTTGATCCAAGTTTTTACAGCTGAAGATAGTATTTGTCCACATTCAGCTGGATCCAGCTGCATGTGAATCTCCTCATGAATTGGTCTGTGGCTGCAGACCCATATCGAAGAATTCCTGACTACTATTTGCTAAAAATATTTACAAGCTTCTTTCCCCAAGTCAATAAGAAGACAGCTACAGAAAACAAGGAAAAAACACACCTCAACTGCAGCTCTTCTGAAATACAGAGGGAAGCAGTGGCATCTTATCAGGTTTATCCCTGTCACGACAGGGGTAGAAAACAGTTGATCATTTCATTGGCTCTTACTGCTCCTTATGAGATGCTTGCGAAGAAAGAAAGGAGAGTTAAAAAGGTCTTGGCATTCCACATTTCTCAGAATACAGACAAGAAGTTTTAAAAGCATGTCTTCAGAATGCCGTATGGATCAAAGTAGAGACAGGATTTAGATAATTAAGGGGAATTTAAAGATGTAAAACAAAGAGTAATAACTTAATGTTCCTCATCTCCAGTGCTCTGTGGTAGGAGAGAGGTGAGCAGGAAGAAAGCAAAGAGTAAAGCTTGACACACAGAAGGAAGCATCTGACCAAAAGAGCTGACCTAGATAGCTGCAGTTGTCACCTTCAATTGCAGGCTGTAGCTCTGCAGGAATGTGCAGCATGTTAGCCCTGAAGAAGTGACAAGGGCTGAGCAGTTAATGTCAGAATTTGGCAGAGACGTGCTGAGTTTAAGAACCTGTGATTAGGCAAAACTTCAATAATGTGGGTTTTGTTTTGTCTTCTTCCAAGACTTCCAAGACTTCTTCCAAGACTTTACAATACTGTTGGGTATCTTAAAAATTACTATCTTTCTTCATTTTTCCAACTTACAAAGTGAGTATTTAAAGTCAGTCCTGAAAACAAAGTACACCTGCAGTCTTGCGGTATCCAGAAGATAATATATTTACCTAGGGTAACCCAAGACTAACAGGCATTAATATCTACTCTAAAATTGATAATGCAAGGGGCTGCCCTAGGGCTCCAGACAAACATGTGGAAAATGTTTTCAGTCTTGAGTAGGGAAAGGATCTATGCACCATGGGAGAATAAAAATACTGTTGTTAACGCGGTGCTTCAGGAGGGCACAGGCTACTGATTCCAACAGACATAGGCCCATCCTCTGGTGTCCCATGTATGCTTACGTTGTCAGATATGTTACAAATCAAAGCTCTCCTGGGACCAAATATGTACAAGTTTTTTCTTTGTAGGAATAATAGCTCCTTTGTAGGCCAGACCAGTTTTCTTCAGAGGTAGAAGGTTCTATGTTTCCACTGGGGTTTAAGAAAGGTGAGTTATTAAAGGTGACTGAGTCCACAGTCCTCACAGCATCTTAAAATAAGCTATTAATTCAAGATGGCATGTCAAAAATTGCAGAAGTTCTTCCAATTCTACCATAACTTGTCAATATATCAATGAATTTATTCATCAGACTAGTTTTTCTCTGACCTTGTGATCTCTTCTCCCACACTTTCTTTCCTGTAAGCCTTGCTCTTTTGGGACTAACAGCCCCTCAGAAAGGCCTCTTCTCTCTTGTCATACCAAGTCAGGATTCAAATAATTTCTCTTAAAATAACTGTATAAAATGATGTGAGGCATTTAGGGTTAGATTTCATTATACTTCCACAGGATGAGGAGGCCTTTGATCTTTGCATATCCACAGAAATAAAAGGAACTAATTAAGGAGTGAGCTATTTAGCAATGTAAGAAGAAGACAACCTAGACCTTCATCAGAAGCGGCAGTGCGGCAAACAGATCTAGAAAAGCCTACACACATTCTGGCAAGCATCACTTGTAAGAGTTCACTAACAAAGAGCAGACACCTTCCCAGTTCAGGGGAGTCCTTATGGCTGGCAGGTTGCCACCACAGCCTCCGATGATGAACATCTTACAATTGGTGTGTCCATTACAGCTCGCCAAGAATGGTCGCCAAGCCACTATTCAGCTTGCTGTCATTGTTCACAGTTCAGTGGTATGAATCATGTCTCCCACTCACCACTTTTATCCCCAGTATTACCTTCAAAGCCTGCCTCCAGCTTCCTGCCACTTGCTTCCACCGCACCCTCTGTCTCACATAATTACTGAGCTAGAATATCACGCGTCCGGTCTTCTGGTCAGAACATCAGTTGTGCACCCAGTACATGGAGGAAAGAGACGGGGAAATCCCTTACACCAAAGCATCCTTCAGTCTTACATTTCATGTCAAAACTTCACCTTTGCTTAAGCCCCTGTAATCCAGTGGTCTGTAATTGAAAAATTACCGCACTGCATCTCATTTTTCACTTATTCTATGTCATATGGAATTGCTCAGAGTATGTCACAGTAACATCAGTTCTTATGCAGATTTCTTCTGCTGCTGTTTCTTGGAGATTTTGCTGAGGCACTGACCAATCTGTTTCAGTGCTTTATCTAGAGTCCTCCATTCATACAGCAGCTGATTTTCAACAGAAAAGACTTAATGCAGGGCAGGTTATGTCTGCATTAATGGAAGAGCAATATGCATCAATATGCAAAATATGTCCACTGGAAAAAAAAAAAAGCCTTTGCAGCCTTTTGCGTGTTAATATTTAGAGTGGGTTTTTGACTCATTAAACAACAGCCAAGCAATTCCCTTCATCTCAGCAGGATTCTCCCATTATACACGAGCTCTTAATTGGGCAACCCAGTAATGCAGAAGCCATAACTAATGAACATCCTAATCAGCTCGTGGAAGCTAAGTACATGTTAGCAAATAGTATGGCTCTATAGGAGAGGCCGTGTAAAGTGCAACAGTTGCTAAGGATATGGCACACACACTGCACGTATTCCAGCCTGAGCTTACAGAGAGCCAGGTCTAGGCTGGTCCCAGGGACCAAATGGCCATCAACAGCAGAGGGGGAAGATGATCCTTACAGGGACACCCTCTGGTTTAATTTGGCCTAAAGGGAGTCCAGTCCGTGCACTTTTAGAGTGCTTTCCAACATGAAGCAAGCACAGTAGGAGGTGGCAATATGGAGATTAATTTTAGAAGTGTGCTTCTCGTTTAAACGGAAACATAAGGGTAGGAGCACTCTAGGTGTTTTTGGCTCTCAGATAAACCTTCAGTCAGGTTTACAATTTGTACACAAAAAATGCCCAGCTCCTCCCCCTTCAATATGACAGCATTTGACAAGCAGGCTTCTATTTTCTGCTTACGAGATGGTATTTCTTGGCAGAAAGCACAGAGGAAGCACCTGTTATTACATCACTAGAATCATGACAAGAACTGAGTCAGGGCCTCTGAAGCCTGAGGAATCTAAGGCAAAAGCATTAACTCCAAGTATGAGGTCTGTTTGCTTGAATCCTTACAGAGCATTTCCTCATCTCCTAACTGCAATGCCCACAGCTTCACTGGCTCTGGATTTCTTGAAAAAATTGGACCTCACGGTAGCAAGGGAGGGAGAAGGGTCCTGTCATCCTTTTTCTTACACTCTGTTAAGAATTGGAACCTGCATTTTACATGCTCCAGATCACTGGAAATTATTACAGTAATGTTAGGGTTGCACATTTCTCCCAGACCTCCCTACTACAGTACTAAGCACACCTGCTATTAATGTATTGTATGAGATGCATTATTAATATGAGCACACACATCTACATGTAATAACAAGCGTAGAAAAAACAGTTTTTAAAGTTATCTAGCCCACATCTAAACATGTACTAGTACATAATCATTAAAACACTCTTTCTATATGATATAGAAATAAAAAAACACACCTATACTCAAATGTTACATATATTGAAGCAGGAATACAGGTATGCTCATGTACTGAAACTATGGAGACATTAACACTATTGACAAGGAGTTTTGGTAACTGGAGAACAGTTCAGATCTCTTAATGATCATATGAAAATTTATTCTGCTTTCTGCTAGTTAACCAACAGAAAAGTGCTGATTTCTGAAAAAAA
>VXAD01009840.1:902266-973640 GCA_013399195.1 Dicrurus megarhynchus | reverse complement strand
AAAAAAAAAAAAAAAGGAGTTCTGCTCATTTTGAAATGCAACAGACGTTGAGAAGCTGAGTTATCAGTTCTCCCAGTACAACACACAAGTAATCTGTAAAAAAACTCTTTGAAAATTATAAAGCAAAATTAAGAGAATACAAATGCACTTTTCTGAATCTAGGAATGTTCAGCAACTTACCTATACAAGCAGAGTTTTCAGGCTTTAATCTATATCCATTAGGACAGTTCCAGTGCTGCAGAGCTGAGAGGCTGACAAAACCAATTTTAAAAATCACTGGCAAAAAAGCAACAAGGAAGAGAAACATAATCTTGAGGGGTTTTTTGAGCTGTCACTAGAGAAAAACTAGCTTGTATTCAGTCATATCCGGGACAAGATGAGCATGTGTAATCCCAAAAGGTTTCTGCAATCTGCCACTTCAGACTCAGACATCTTATCACAATTTCAAGTTTTATCTTTGCCTTGCTTTTCTTGTCACTTTAGACCTTACTGTGTCTGACTACAACCTTGAAGAAATTCCTGGGAGATTTCTTCCCCACACGCATCAGGGCTTTTTCTCTCTCTCTTTCGTTTCTTTTTTTTTCTCTTTTGGAAGCCAAGTATGAAATGCCTGACACTCTTGCCACAAATTTAACACAGCTTAAAAGCAATGCTCACAAGGATCACTGCGAATTTCCTTGCAACAAAGCTGCCGTTTAAGTGTTAAAAGCAGAGAATTCAGAAAACTCTTCACCACAGCTCTCAGTGGAGTGCAGGGAGCAAAACCTCCAGGTACCGTCCTTCTCCCAAACGCGGCTGTTTTTTACATTCAGACTTGGATGGGCTCCTCTTTTCTTTTTAAAGCTCTGCTTGCCCCACCTCTTCTCTTTTTAGTACCACTTGAGTGAACCCTGTGTTTGCAAATAGTAATGTGGTCAGTTCCTTACTACAGGGAGCTGAGCCAGCATGCAGATATCCAGCCACCCATAATAAATACAGTCGCTTTAGAAAAGCAACGCCTCCTGCTTGAGAAGTACCTGCAGCTTGCAGCTAAGTTTTTTCCACAGAGATTGTAGGCAAGTTTGTTCAATTCCTGTTCAGTCATGATTAGCTGCATTCCTGTTAATATCATCCAGTGATTTACCAACAGCAACAAATTTTATCATCAAAACATTTCATGCAAAAATCAGGGGAAAAAATCCCTCTGATTTCTCTGATATATTTCGACTGGAAATTCAAATCAGCTTAAGGTCAAGTTCATATCCAGGGTATGTGTTTGCAATTTGAAATTGAAGCTATCCCTCTCAGGTCTGAATTTGGCCCTTATTTCAGGATAATACCTGTTATCAGAGACTGGGGTAATGATTTCTGAGCCTGCATCACCCACAGATGTTGCAGTCATTTATATGTACGCTGATGCTGCACCAGGCTACTGTCAGGATGCAATGCTCTTGTACACCTGTTCCACTGAGGCATAAAAACTAGACAAATTCCAGGTGCATTAAGCTCATAATTCTTCAGTATTGAAAAATATCTCATTTTCCCAGTCTATCAGCCTAGACCAGCAAAGCTCTAGAGCACAAGCATAAGTTTGTGCTTCTAAGATTTACTGAATTTTGAAAGTGCTGAGATTTAAGCATGTGTTTAAATAGTTGACTGTGCCAGGCTTTGTTGAGCTAACTAATGTGAGGCAATCTGGTTCTGCCGCTTCTTTCTTTCCTTCGATTTTTTTAAATTTTATTTCTGGAGTGTTGTGCTGGAATAAATACTAACACAACAGCTGGGTATAGCAGCAGCATCAGAAGGTTACCTACACCTGTATGAGTTCTGTCTCTGGGAATTCTCCCTCTCCTCCCCATATTTGTCTGGATCAATAAGAGTCCAGGCTTGCACTGTCAGAAAATAGGATTTTAACCTGGCTATAAATTGGGCCACTCTCCATTAAAAGTAACTGTTTCTTGATGTTTCTGCCTGTGTGCAGGCCCATTCTGGTCTCTCAATCTTCACTGCTACAGCCACTGCAACTAGTTAAATCCAGACTGACAAATGGCAGCCACATTTCCATATACTCTGTTCAGAACAGTCTTTATCCCACATGCTATGCTATAAAATACAATAACAGTAATGTAAATTATGCAGGGCCAGACTCATGCCAAAGAGCATTTGCTTCTCCAAATAGTCCCCGGGAATACAAAAGGGCAAACAATGTGAAAGCACTGTATAATGCCATCCCTTCTAGGATTACAGGATCCTGCCCAGGAACTGTGGTATGTTCCATATGAACCTCTTTTACTAATTCTGTGACCACCAGTTCCTCCTCACACAATTTTCTTCACTGTTCAACTGGGAGCAGGCAACCCTAACAGTTTAAAAGGAATGTGTCACTTCTTTGTGAGCAGCCACCAGCAGTGTTTGCCAGACTGTGAGGGTGGCCATCCCAGAACATCCCTGACCTCCTCCAGGGCAGACTCAGACAAACTCACTGAAGGAGACAAAATGAATAAGCCCTCCCTTTCCTTTTAAAACCCAGAAACAATTTCTGTCTCACATTCTTTTTGTCTCTCATTTATACATGTTGTCTTTTCTGAACATCTCCCTCAATCGTTCCCCACTGCTCCATTTCCTTTACACATTTGCCTTTACACAAGGCACAGCCAAAGGCACATCCCAGAATTTCTTTTTTTTCCCCTCTAAATTAAAAATAAATACATAACTCTCTGACATGCCAATACCAAATGATCTTTTCTGAAGGAAGAAAACCCTTCACTTCACCTAGGTAGAGAACAGTTAATAAAGTAATTAATTTTACCATCATAGAAGTATAGGGATGGCTTAAAAACAGGAAGGAAAACATCTTAATAGTGGAATTACTTTTTTTTACCCTTAATCCCCATATTTAGCTTGGACCAGAACCAGCTACCCAACCCAGAAAACTATATGATCTAGGCCAAAGGAGGTAACTATGCATTTGAACATAGATAGAACCAATCACCTCCCCTTACAACAAACCAGAAAGTTGTCATTAAAGTGTGAAATGCATCAGGCTGTGGCACACCTACACTTTTAAATCATACTATTTTTCACCAAGTGGTTCAGCATACTGCTCACAATAATTCCTTTACACCTGAAGTCATTTAGCATTTCAGAAGTTGTTCAAATGAGTTTCTAAAAAGCACAGAGTTTCTAAAAAGCAAACTATTGTGCTCACCATCAGGTATTACATCCAGCAATCTACATTAGTCTGGCACTCATAAGATAAATTAGACCAAAATAGCTCAGCGGTCTCATTTGTAGGGCTCACTGTAGAATCAGTCCCAATGATCTTAAAATTATCCCCAGTCATCAAATGTGAAGAACTTAGTTGAATTTGACCTGCTGACTTGAGACACTTATGAACTAACAGCAAGTAAACATTTTGTCCTTTTCTCTTGAAGTTCTCACTATCTTGGTTGGCTTTGGAAAGCTTTTTTTACCAAAGTTGGTGAAGATCAGCCAGCGATTCAAACAGCTTCTTGGCTTCTTGGCAAACAGCTGCTCTAGTTCAAGGACAGTATATTCTGACTGTTTCTAAACTGTGGAGGAAACAACCCTCCCTAAGCTTCCCAGTGCTTTCAGTGTCTACATTGTATTAATAAGCACATTGTTTAAATCATATATTGGCTTTTATTCTTGCTCACTACACATTACACTAGCTTCTCAGCAGTTGGACTTCTTTTTCTGTCAGCCTCTGAAAAGCTAATTCTGGCCTTAGGCATATTCTGATGGGGTTAAAGTTATATTTCATAGTCATCATAATCCAAATTACCACCAACACAGGTTGATTATTAAATGTGAGTTCACTGATGTTGCATAGGAGATGTGTAGCAGCTATCTCTAGTACAAATAGCACAGAGCAGCAAGGAACATTCAGATCCCACAAAACAGATTCCAGAACCTCTCCAATGGCTCCAGAAAATCTGCCAGCCCCTGGAACAAGATGCTCATGTATGTTTCATTCTGTCAGAAAAGGTATTGCCACCAGAAAAGCAGCTGATTGACACAAGCAGCTTTGGTGATGATACTGGGGATTTCTCATAGTCTTCAGGAAAAAACACCCAACAATTGCCTAAGCCATGCCTTACACCTACTTGCTGAAGCCTGACCTCAGGATCAGTGTGGGGATAGCTGCTGATCACTACACTTTCTCTGACATGGCAGTGCTTGATTCAGTACTGTTAATGTCATTTCAGCAGGTTCAGCCTGCATCATCTATAATTCTGACAAAAGGGACATTATGCAATGCTAAATTGCCTGTCAGACAGAGCAGGGAGAGGCACAGCATGAGAGACTGGCATATTCCAGTGATGTCTAAAAGCAGGAATGCCTGAAATCTCCTCCTGAGGTATGATGGCCATTCTGGCTTTGTCCTCAAGCATGTCACTCACCACTTCAACAGTTTGGAGATTATATTTGGCTGGAAGGATGTTTTAACTTAATTTACTAATAAAATTAATTAAAGAGTGGGGCTTTAAATCATGAAAGCTTTTTGAAAACCAAGTGTTATTGTAAGTAATCTCTTTCCACTTATCTGTTGCACAGCAGCAATTATGACAAACATCCACTGGGCTTTTTTGGAAGTTTGAGGACCATAATTTTTCTGCTATGGTTACATTTTTTTCCTACTACAAACTGATTTTAAGCAAAAGAAAAAGCTTAAATAATCCGTGTTTAAAGCATACTGATGATTATAGCTGATACTATCTTTTTCAAAGCAGTTTTACGTTTAACATTTTAACAGGCACCTTTCACCAGCTGCTATACAGTAAATAGTTACTTCATCAGCTAGACCACACTGGAATCCACAGAAGGATCCAGAAAGAAAGTTAAATATGCTCTCTCTCCTATCCTGACAGCCAGAACAAGAGGGAAACATTCTGGGGAAGCCACATAGCACATTACTGACTGATGACATTTATCAATGTTAGATGACTACTTTAGGCCTCTATGCTAACAGACATAAAGGAGTAGTTAAAACAGCATGTTGAAGCTGTCAGTTGGCTCTCTGAAGTGGAAATAAAACTGAAGATAAAGCAAGTCATTTTTTACCATGAATAAGATCTCTGCAGCTTGCTATGTGAGTACATTTAAGAAAGGCTCTTAGTAACAGGTATGGCATTACTTCACTATCAGAGTAAAAAAATGTATCCTCTCTGGGTTTTTTGCTGTTTTCATCCCAAGGATAGCTCTGTTTCCCTCACAGCAAAATGATTTCTGGGACACATACTAGAAGACTGCTCTAAAAGATTTCTCAGAACAAAGGCACTGGCTGAAATCTAATTTCACTAATTTTTAGAGTTCCTGAGCACTCACCATTTACACTGATATCACTAAAAGGTTAGGAATTTATCTGTCAGTCCACAGGTTCTCATTTGAAGTCCATCTATCACAGATATTGCTACTTTTACTCTTTTTACCCCATAAATTCTAGCCTGGGAAGGTGAACAATTAAATTTACTTTTTAGTGAACTTTTTCCTCCTCACTACAGACCTTTTCAGACAGTTTATTCATCTTATGACTATAAAGAATATACAGCAAGGAACAATTTTTGGTTTTGTTTCATGGCTGCCTTGCTGGCTATGTGGAACAGAATCACTGCACTTACCAAGCCAGTTCACTTTGTCCAATTTCACCTGGTGCATCTGTAACACCAGCCTGGCATATCTACACAAACTCACATCTGCATAAGCTTACATCTGTCTAGCATGTCTGAAAGACAAAATCAAACAATATGGACAATAAATAGGAGTAGAAGTAGAAACAGGCATTATTATAGACAGCTTTCCACAGCAAAAGCACCAGGAGGTGAATCCAAGACTGGAATTACCAGAGATCTTGCCAGTGCCCAGTACTGAGCTCCTGCAAGCAGGCTGCAGGATGCTCCCAGTTGCTGCCGTACTCAAACACTCTGGAGGAGGCAATGACCTCCTGAGCATGTTGCAACCCACATCCTCTTTGTGCAAGTTTCTTATTTTCCTCTACATGGCCATGCAGCTGATGCCAGAAGGATTCGTCTGTGAGTTGGTGGGCAACCAAGAGCAGGTGTAATAAAATACACTTCCAGCTGCTGGGAATGTTCCCTTTTTCTACAGTCTAGAATAGAATAGATTCAAGAGATCTCTGGAAGAAACTTTGTCCTGATTAGAATATATTTAAACACTGAGCATCTCCCAAAGTATTTGCTCAGAGCCCGCTGAAAGTAAACTTGCACTGGAAGTACCAGTTTTTGATGTAACGTCATTTCTTCTGTGAGACAATTTTACAGGTGCAATATAGAACAAAAGCAAAATAATGTATGGGGGTCAGACCCTACCCACAGGGGCCAGAGTGGATTTCTTATACCATGCTGGGAAGCAGTTGGCACAGAAAGTGGCAAGTGATCAGCAAGGGCTCTGCCATGCAGGAGGCAGCTTGACCTGACACCACCTCAGGGAGCCTCACAGCTGCAGGCAGTGCAGTGCCAGAGCCTATCACAGACCCAAATGCCTCTGTGAGCGTGATATCCCAGGACTTGGCATCCAAATCCTGCAGCTACCAAACACACCCTGCTTGAGGCCACAGCTGTCAATTCTCCGTCTAAACAGGGACAAGGAGAGAAGAGCAGTGGGGAAAAAGGCTGGGGCATTAAGCACAAGCAATAACACACATTATATTTATCTTTTAGATAGTGGTTCTGTACTTCAAAGCTTTGAACAGATCCCATATTGCTGGTTGGAGTGGAAATATGGAAGATCCAGGTCAGACTCCACTGACAATGTTCATTTCAGAAAGGGGAGAAACAGTTCCTTCCAGTAGTCATTTTCTCTCTGGAGCCTTGTAAAACACTACTGCATTACAGGAGTCCCCTGAGGCTGCCTGCAGGAGTCAGAAAAAAAATTGTTTCTGTGGCAGTTTTGAAGAAATTGAAACAACCTAACAAGGGCTTGGTCTCAGGGACTGATCAGACAAGCAGTAAGAGCTGTGTTAGGCATTGGGGATGGTGGAAAATCACTTTGCAATAGAGCAGCATAAAGTGATTGTGTAACCAACAAACAAACAGCGAGCAAAGTGCTCACTAACACTCACACACATTCTCACAGAATGTCTCCTTGGCTGCACACAACAAGCAGTGTCTGTCTAGCTGAAGGGTGAATGAACAGATTCCTGGAAGCTACAGCTACCTCCTTTAGAACTGCCAGCATGTATTGGCTGGCGTAACCTTGGCCTTACACTAGGCTAGGAAAAGCAGCAGTGAAATCAGTCACAGTTAGACTTTGCTAAATAAAATGTCCATGGATGCACAGAGAAATTCTGTGGATGCTACAACCATACGCACAGCGTATTAAAAGGTTCCTTCATTCCACCTACATCCCTGCCACAGGCTTCCTGAGTGATCTTGGCATACTTTGCAAATGGTCCAATACTTCCTTTTACATGAAGAAAGGTTATTTAATTTAATAGCTGTTATAAAATGCACTGAGACTCTTGGATGTAAGGTTGTACTCAAAATTGCAAAGCAGTTGTTAATTTATTCCTGCTAAAATCACATAGAGAGAACAAATTAGGCCATAAAACACAAGGTAAAGAGCAAATTCATTTGGATTTGTACAGGAGTTGTATCAGAAATACAGTGGTGGTGCAAAGCACTGAAAACTTTTAAATATCACTTGTTTTTCTCAGAATGCAATATATGTTTATTTCTATATGGGAAAGCACAGTAAACTTTACGCTTCCTTCAAATGAGCTATGTTAATGTTTGTAGTGCTCTTGTACCAAAAATCATTGCACTGTACTGTAGAAACTTTTCTTTTTCAAAGTGCAAGCTAAGTTTATCGTAATAGAATTCCTATTAGTGCTATGAGAGCATTTCTGAGAGCCACTTCCCCATACACTGTATTAAAAAATGCTCCACACTCTCAAATCACTTCACAAGTTACCAAACTAAAATTGTTGTAATAATGAACACAGTCTCTAACCCAAGATCACCACCTATAAGGTGCGACCCAACATATTATAGCAGCTTTATTAAAAACCAGAGTATTTCAGGGCCATTCTGTATAATATTACAACTGGGCATTAGAACAAGATTCTAGAAAGGAGCCGCCACCCAAATCCTCCTCAGCAATGAGCATGGAGAACGTTTGGTGCTCCTCTTGGGCAGTGCTTTGAAAATTAGCCATAGGTGCCCAGTTTTCCAAAATGAAATTAGACTCCAGTAAGCAGAGAGGGGCACAGGAAATCTATTCCGGGAGTCTGCGTTCCCAATGGTAAAGAGCCTTCTCCATTTGCATGTTTGTGTTTGGCTGCCTTATTTAGAGCTGGGCTGGCAGGCAAGGCAGGACGTGTCAGAAGAAGAAACCCAACCACCTAAAATATCTGGGGCAAACACTAAAATGCTATTGCAATCTATATATCAAGAGAGAGACTTACAGAAGGACCTACCTACCTTATGTGCATTGGCACAGAAGTCAGACACTCACTCCTGCTTACCTTCCCCATGCCCACAGCCACTCACTGCTGCACAACATACGGAGCAAGGGCAGGGACTCTCCTCACATGTAGCTGGATCACAAGCTTACCTTCACATTCCAGGATGAAATACCCAGAGTGACAGCTCTCTGCTTTCAGACATGAAGGAGAAACTGATCCTGAGCTTGCTGATATCAAACTCCCATTGATTACATAAAAAACATTGGACTGGGCCCATCTTAGGGAAATGACGAGTTCTTGTCTTAACCATCGACACAGCTTAAAGAAGTACATTCCTTTTTTATCCCTCAGAAACCAAAAGAGATTAGGTCCTTTGGTAAGAAAATATCACTATCATATGCTCTCCAAGGTCTACTTAAGTTTTTTTTAAAAACATGTATAATTTAACTTAGGCCTGACACTGAGAAATAAGAGAAAAATTGAAAAGTATTTCTAATATTTTAGAAAACATTAGCAAGCATAACAGCAAAATAAGAGGACAACTTGATTAGGGCTTCAGGATGCGGTTTTCATGTCATGCCCTTTTACACCTGTCCCAAACACAAGTTGCCACTGCTTGAGCATATGACATGGACATTTTTTTTCCCAATCCGAAGTCTACAGGAGGCTGCAGCAGCAAACACTAGTTAGCAATTGGCATCAATATTCCTTTTCCCCTACTGCCAAAACCAGGCACCTCTTCACTAATACCAGTAAAGAAATAATACCTTCAAAAATTATCAGTTATTAAAGATTCTTCAAGTCAAAATGTTCTGTGGATCAAGTATTCAGCTACTACTAATGCTTTTGTAATAACATGAAGAAGAACTATCTACTATCTATTATTTATTAAGTGCAGAACAGTTCAAGAGAGGAAAGGGTTATAAGCATTTTATGCTCAGTGGTTTGCCTGTAATGATGCTTGGCTATTGAGAATTCTTGCTCCAGCTGCACCCACGATGAATAAATGACAACGTTCATCTTTCACATCACTCTGGTTTTACCAGGACGCATCAGATTAAACATATTGTGCAGACTAATGTACAGACAGGAAAATACTGCCATATGTTAGATTCGTTTGTTTAATATAGACTGATTTACCATGAAAACTTACCTCCAAAATTGCCAGGATTTCCTCTCACTAACCAACTGGACTTTTCATAGAAGTACTGTAGTACCTGTTCAGTAGCTTAGGGGGAAAAAAATCTTTTTGATGCAGCAAAGCTCTTGGCAGTCTGTGCTCAGGCAACATTGTTAGGACTTGAAATAATAGTCTGGAGATTGGAGTGCTGAACTCAAAGCAATTTTCTTTGACCAGCTGAATTGCAGTTACCAATTACAGCATTTCCACAAAACCATAAAAAGTAGTCAGCCAACACTAAAGAAGGACTTGGTGTGCTACGTTGTGAATGGCAGTCACTTTCCTTTCCGCATCATCATTACTTACGCAGCGGGTATGTTAAATTCTGTGAGTGGCAACTTAATGGCAGCGGGAAGGGCTGTTCCTCATAAACTGCTGAACTTTGAGGGTGGTGGAACTGCTATGAAACACCTGCACATAAACAAAAAAAGCTCTCTTGCTTAAAAGTGCTGGGCAGAACACAGGTTGCTGATGGCTGGTAAGGCCAATTCAAAAACTCATGGAGAGTTTTTGTCTGCAGTCATCAGTGATTATTTACCCACACCAGGTTTGTACAGTGACTAAAGGAAACCCTTCAGTTGCACCACCACAGGCTCCTTTACCCTGCTCAAAACCTCAGTCATCTGTGGTCTCCTCCATAACCAGTCAGTCAGCCCCAGAGACTTTTTTGGTGTAACATTTTTGGGGAGAGGTTCAAAACACATTAGTAAGGGACATTTTTCTATTACTTTTTTATCGATACTGCAAGTGGCTTACCCTTTACCTGACACACTGCTGAAGTTACCAAGATGTGGAAGCATCTTCTGAATCTCTTGCATGTCCCAACCTCTCGCCAGACACTCCTGCTATTTATGCCTACTTATTCTTGGTGTCTGAACACTGCCTGAAACAACGTGTGACAGGATTAATCTCACTGTAACTGGAGTACCACCCCCCTAAATCTTGCACTACTGGCATTTGCTGAAATGGCTGTGGGCACAGAAACATTGTCAAATGTCAGTTCCCAGGATGTTGTCAATAAATCATTTAGAGCATCTTTTCAGAACCTATTCCTGTGTTTTCTCCCCAGCCCACACAAGGCTGGCATCATACAGTTCACAAAGAACATGGCCTTTTGTGGAATTTACTCCAAACATTCATCAGAGGAGGAAATCTCATCATTTCAGCTGTATTTTTAGATGGTGACATTTGATTTCAACTTCCTCCAGGCCTGTCCCCCTGCCCTTTTGATGAATCACAGGTTATTTGTGCTGTAATGGGCTTCCTATAGTTAAAGTTTTGTCAATTCATTCTGCCTAGAACTATAACTGGGAAGGATCAGAAAGATATGCAAGGTATGTTTTGAGTATAACAGATCCAATAAAAGTACATCACCTACATAGCTTATTTCTCTCTTCAGTTTCAGTATTCTACTCAGTAAGACTGAAAATCATTCAGGCAGCACTGTCCAAGTTCACTTCAACTATCTTTCTAGCTTCCAGTTGTTACCAAACACTGGTCTAGCTTTTCCCATTTAACATGTGGCCCATCTAATTATTACAGTTCAGTTAGATTCCACTGATGACAAAGGTGTCAATCTTGTAGCTCCTTTCCTATGCAGACTCTTTTTCTGTCCTTCAGCCTAGGTTTTCCCCATCCACAAGTCTTGTTGCAAGGCAGTTACCTCAGCTTCAGAACTGATATAAAATATAATGAAAAAATCATGTACAACAATAGAGTCTTTTGTCTCCCAGGTCAGATTTCTCTAAACTCTACTGAAGATCTTTCCTGGATCCATTATTGAAACCGGTGAATTGTTACTATTCTTCCTCCTCTCTGTTCTTGCCCATGTCTTTACAAGCCAAACAATTGGAAGATCAGATCGTCCCACTCAGGGGACTGCATATGGTTCAGCAGAGTGTTTTTATTCTTTATTTAATCTTACTTGTGTGTTTTCTATAGGAATCTCCCTTGCTTCTTATGTATACCCCTCCACCACAGCCTTTTTGTTAGTTTAGAATCTGTGTTTGATTTGGTGCCAACTTAGTGCTGAACTTCAAGGCAGACTTGCACATAGATAGTTACAATAAAAATTCTTGTTTCATGTTCCAGCCACAAAACTATCATTTATGTGTTCTGCTTGTACTGAGCACCTTTCTAAATGTTCATCCACCAATTCTGGGCTTTTCCAGTCTTTTATTTTAAAAAGAGCAATTGTTTAACATTATTCCTTTTTTTGGCACAACTTTTGGCTGATCACCCCTTAAAAGAATTTTCATGACCATTCTTCTAGTTCCTTATGAAGGTCAATGAGCTTAAGAATCAGTCTTTTTTCTCTCATACCATTTGATTCAGATTTCATTTCTAAATCTCTGAATCTTCAGTAGTGAGAAACCAAAAACTTAATCACCTTGTGACCAGCCAAACTCTTGTCTCTGCCAGTCCACATTCAGGCATTCTCTAGTGTTAAGTCATTGTCAAAGACACAAGAAAATGTCACTTTTCTATCAATAAACAAGGGACTTTATTACTTACCTCTCCTCATGAATTCCTGTTACAGTTTGAAAGAAATAGTTTATATAGCTACTGGATATAATGTCTATTCAATCATTTTGCCTGATCAGAACAAAGACCATTATTTTTCTGGCTTGTGAAAAATGTTTCTTTCCTTGTTTTTGCTGCTGATTACTCTATCCAAAGGGAATGTCTGCTCCTCTGTCAAAGAGTAAAATATGCTCAAGCAAGGAACAAATAAACAGCACTTTTGTGTATGAAAATATGCCTCTGCCATTCTAGAGAGTTCCCTTCCTAATGTTGAGAAGCAATTTACCACAATCTTCTACTGAAAAATGCTATGCTCAGATTTTAGGCTGAACTCAAAATAATTGACACAGAAATCCAGGAATTGAGTGCTTTGGAGATATTGATCCAGACACAACAGCAAACACTACAATTGCAAGATGCAGTGCCCAAGTTCATATGGAAGTTAAATCACAGAGGGAGAAGGAGGACAATATAAGAGTCCAGGAAGCAGCCAGCTACAGAGAATGGCAAATTAAATTCAGAATAATATTACTTTCTCTGATCCTCAGCTATGAAACACAATGCTCAGAACAAGCAGGAGCATTACGATTCCTGTTTTCACTTTCCTGCTTCAGCAGGGAGGAAGTCACTCCACCATGTCACTTCTATGCCAGAGAACAAGAAACGCCAAGGAGTATTCTTTTTTTGGAGAATCAGTGAGAAACCAGAACAGGTCACTCAAGACCTGAGAGCATGCTCTGGAAAAATACCCACAGATTATGTCATTCATGTGCAATCTGAAGCAAGCAATACACTGCAGGATTAGTCTAACGCTGACGAAGGCTCAATCCAAAGAGAAAAGTAACATTAAAAGAGAGTAATATTGTTCTGAATTTCGTTTGCCATGCTGTATAGCTGCCTGCTTACTCTACACTGATCTTGTCTTTCTCTCTGTGTGATTTAACTTCCACATGAACTTAAACACAAGGGACTGGGCTATAAAATAAAAAAATATAATTAGTACAAGTTATTTTTGGAGTCTCAAACATTTGGTCAAATATTAGTGGGAAAAAATTCAAGACACATGACTCAGTAGTCCATCCAATCAGCCCATGGCACTGGATTTCATCATCATTAATTAAATCAATTAATTAGTTCTTATAAAAAACAGTACTTATAAGTATTGGATTTAATTTTCTTTTTCTTCAACAAAGGAGTGACTGTTTTAGAGTCTGGGAAATAGTACAAAGTAGACTATATGTATTGTTTTGTTCCTGGTTTCCAAAACAGTACTAAACTAGAAAGCATAAAGGAGAGTCAAGCAAGAACCTGATCTAGAGATTTGTTTATGAATTTCCTTTTTGAATTATTAGAGAAGTTATTTTGAGGATGCTAGAGGTTTCCTTCAACTGTGTGTCTAAATGATGGAAAATACAAAAAAAAAAAATCAACAAAGCACTCATTTACTTGACTGCACAAGCGACTCATTGAATTTAATTTAGAGTTGCACTGAATCTACTAGTAATCGTCATTTTGGATTGTTCTTACTTTCCATCTAGCCCAGTAGCACTCTCAAGTGTCAGCAGCCCATACCAGAGGCCTTAGAAGAAACTGCGTGAACTTTGTCTGAGGCAACAACCTTGGAATACTCTATTCCTGCCCTCAACACACACACATATAAAGTTCCTTTCTCCTGTATTGAAACTGAGTAAGAAAACACATTCCATTTTGGCCTTCTCTGGGCATAAGCATTTCACCAAGTCCTCTCTCAGTCACCTTAGTTCCAGATCTTAGTTAAAGATAATAACAAATAAACTAAAACAAAACAAAACAAAACAAAACAAACAAAAAACCCCAAACAAACAAAAACCAACCAACCAACCAACCCCCAAGAAACCACACCACTACCAAATTCCTTCGACTCTTCCTCAAAAGCGGTGTGTCAAATATTTGATAGCTCATCATATTTTAGAATGAGGTATTTTCTTGTCAGAGCCTCTTCTGCAAAATGTAGACATCCATACACTGCCAGTAAACTGGTATTCTGTTATTATGAGAGGTTAATGGTAGTTGTTTGCACAGTCAGCTCCTTTCATGATACTCTTAAGTCAATCAAGGGTCTTTTAAAAATACCAGACCTGAAGTTAGAACAAATATACTTAAAATATAAACCTGGCAGGTGCTATTGATCTTGCTCCAGCAATTCTGCATTCTTTTCTAAACACAAGGTTAGGATGTTATTTCATAAAAAATAGAAAATTGGAGAAAAGTGCAGTTACTTCTATATTGGGAAATATTGTTCATAACTGCCTTCTGCCTTTTTAATTGAAAAGATTCCCATCTTGAACACTGATGAATAATACCGCTTTGTAAAAAAAAAAAATCTCCTTGATACAGGCTGTTTCAGACTGATATTTCAGCTTGATTTTCCACTTTTTAGTAAGGGAGTCTTTCAGATATATCAAAATGACACATTAATCATGCCTCTACTCTGAAGGGAATGCTGATCTTCTGAAATTCAGAGTAAAAAATTTTCAGTGATTTATAAATAAAAGAGAAAGTATCTGTTCTATTGAGAACTTCTCATTTTCAACAAAGGAACGTGACAGCGCTGACCTGGAGCTTCTGTGGCTTTCTGTAACACCTAGAACAATGCAATGAATTCTGTGAGAGAATGAATCCAGGTCAGCAGGTTTCCAATCTACACACAGTTAGATAATTAAAAAAAGGTTCATTTTGAAATCTCGTCTGTACTCAAGAAGATTCAAGTTTGTGTTTACCTCCCAGCCACAAATCTAACAACCTGGTTGTTTTGAAAAGAAAGTCATAACTGAAGATGGATGACTGTAGTATATTACATCTTGGTTTCAGAGCCTCTCCAGAATTGCTGCTGATGTATGCCTTTCTTTTGTGCAATAAACTCATAAGCAACTTGCTCCCCGCTTTTCAGTTCAAAGGCAATGCTCTCCAAAAACCTCTCCCAGCTTTCACTGGGACACAGGCAGACTTCAAGGCCAGCTTCAAGTGCATTCTCCAAATTCCCCCGGTGCCATTGTTCCACACTCTGATTTTATAGCTGCCCCCACCTTGTCAAAACTGGGCATGTGTAGAGCTCCAATCATTTCAATAAGGGCAGTATCTTCATCCATCATTTTACCTGTCTGCAGATGCCCCAGTACCCTTGTCATGGCAAAATTTCAAGCAAAATACTTTGTGGCACACAGTCCCAGAATTCTCTAGGATGTCACCCTTCTTCTGTTGTTTCTCAGCCTTCTTTCTGTATTCTCTCTCATTCCTTTTCAGATTTCCTTTTGTCCCCACAGCCACACTCATCACATATTGTCTAAAGCTATAAACAAAGATGAAAGGGTCAGGCAAACACAATGTCTTGTATAAAAACAATTTTTTATTTTCACATCAAAACAACTTCTATTTTAATTACTTCTTTGAAAAGGTATTGAGTTTAAAATGTCCTAAATCTAGCCTCCTAGATACAGTCCAAGTGTGATGGTTTTGCTACCACAGACATTTTCATGTTACACATGAAAGAGTTTTCTCTCTTAATTCCCTGCCTGAGAAAAGTATGAGAATCTGATGATGGTGCAAGGAATATAAAGTCCACTGTCAGCAATGGCAAGAACTAAAATAGATGCATGGATGCCTTAAGTTTGGCTTAGTAAGTGCACATTGAAGCCAAGATCATGGTTTACTATCATAAGTACTAAGGCCCACTAAAGCTCTTAGTAAAAATGAGGTTTACTTAGAATTCAGATTACATTACTCAGTTATTTCATTAGTCATCCAATTTTGATTGTAGGTAATGTATAAAAAGAGGTCTAACCTTTTAGGTGAAAAGCAGGATGAATTCAGAAAACAAAGTGCAAAATATGTGAAAGGCGATACATAAGCACGGGTTAAATCCTCTCCAAATTCTCCTACCAGTCAAGCACAGATTAAAGTCATCATTGTTCTTACTGATGATTGATCCAGTACTGCATTTCAGAAGACATTATACAAATGATTGTGGGTGACAAAATCTATCTCACATTGATTCCATCATTAGCAATTGACAATATAAAAAATTACATCTGTTTGCAAAGTATTTCTTCAGCTCTTTAATTAAACCAGTCCTGGGTGATACAGTGTAAACACCTTTATTGTGTCATTTGCCCTTTGTGCCAAATTCCTACCAAAATTCCCCAGCACACTGGGTGTTTTGACATGAGTTACAGAAGAATGTCTGGATTATGTAACTCTTTTGTCTCAAGAACTGTGGAAAAAATAATGTATAACATGTTTTCTTGAAAGAACATTCTCTTTATAGTAAATTCCATCTTTGATATAGTGATAGCCCATGTGGCCAGAGATTAATTTGTAACTTTAGGACATGCTAATTCCACAAGGATTAGTCAAACCGAAAGGTTTAACATTCACAAGTGAGCTCTCTCAAGCAAACTGTGCACCACCTCAGTTCAATATATTGATGTATCACCTACAAGTCAGGTGATATCACTTCTGAGCTTCAGACCCAGATTTAGAGCTTGGAAACCTGAAATCAAATACTCTCCAGGAAAAAAAAGGAAAGTTAAAACAATCATTCTCATTAACAACAAACATGGTGTTTTTAATTGGAAACACCTTCAATAACTACCAACTATATTGTCTATCAGGAAAATAGAAGGCAAATATTGTAACAGTTCAGGTCCTGCTAAAAACTTGGTTTGTCATTAACTTGTCAGATGAATCTTGGTTTTGACACAAAAAGAATCTGTTTTCCATAAAAAATCCTGAACTTCAAAAAAAAACCCCTGCCAAAGTAAAATATTCCTCTTAAAAAGCTAAAACCATTTTCATTGCAATCCAAATCATTCACAGAAAAAGAAGAAAGACTGATTTTTAACCACACATAATTGTAACACAGAAAGGAATATGAAGGCTAATTCTCAGCAGGCAAGCTAATTTTGCACTTTTGAACACCTCACCTGCTTCTTTATTACAGCTCCCATAGTCTCAAATACTCATTCTACTAATCTTGGTCATTGGACACCATGGTGTAAATACTACAGAGATTTTTCAGTGTGTTCATTTCTTGCCATGATTTCCTGTTGGTGGCTTTTTGACAAAGTGTTTTCCTCTCACCAAGCTAGGTCTCACAAGATAGGCTCATCAGCATTCCAGCAGGCGATATTTAATCCTAAATTAGTGACACTGAGAAATGCCACTGTTTTGAAGCTGACAAACTAAGCTTTGGTTTGTTGCTTTGAGTAATATTTCTCCTTCTGGAATGTGTAGATTTCCAGTTTCCTAGCAAAACAAACAGTTCCTTTAGGCATAGAAAGGTCCAAGAAAAGAACACAGCTGTAATTTTTAGGAAAAACTGTGGCTCACAATTCATACATACTTCTAAACAAAATATCTGAACCTAGAACAACAAAAAGTTCTCTTATTTACTTCAGGCATTAAAAAAAATAGCCTCAGAATAGACTATTCATTATTAACATTAATAGGCAATTCTGAATTCATTGTTACTATTAATACCTGATTTTTAAACATAGGGAAGCACACTCACAACTTACTTTCACTATGCTCATTAAACTTCACATCCAACATGATCTGAGGACAAAAAATCCTCTTGCTATATGTCTAAATGTATGATATTAATGCAGTGTAGTACATAATATTGTGCAATATCTGTGTAATATATAGATATAAGAGTGTGTGTGGTATTACACAGTACCACAGAATTTTCTGTACAGAGATTCCTGAAATTGAGGTATATAGACAGACACATCCAAGTAAATTCTAAGGCTGAGATTTTGCAATAAGATCATTTGATGTAAATTAACATTATTATCTAGTGTCTCTCTCAGAGTACCTCATAATGTCTTACCTGAGCTTCAGGACACTAAAGCAGCTTCTTTGCCCTTTGCAATAACACCTGCAAAATGACAATATGATGTGTATTGTACCTCTCGAGAGTCCATAAACTGTGACTTCAGTGTCGACTGGCCTGAGAATACTTTCAACACAAGATACTGTACAAACAGCTGTATGACACCTCAAAGCACAAGCTAACGTCAGAAGAAAACTTGTATATTCAAATAAAGTTTCGACCACAATAGAAGAAGCTAAAACTGTTTTCCTATTATTTTGAAGTACATTGCTTTCAAAAAGATTGTGATTCATGTTTGATACATGCAACTAGCACATCATGTGGTGAAAAGAGGGAAGAGAAAACAGAATGTTTTAATAAAAACATAAAATATCTTTAACCAGGGAACCCTGTCATGCTGTATTTTTCTTTGGAAGAATGTCATTCCTTCACATCCAAAATCGCAAACATGAAAACAAAGAAAATAAACAGGCAACATTTTTCTTCTATTCTCCCTCCTACCCACCACCATCCAGTAAAACTCTACATCAGACAATGTATTCTGACCACCATCTAGCATCAACCTGCTTCCAGATGCAGTATCATCATTTTGAAGTAATTTTACCTCTTATTTATTTCATCTCCACCCTCATCCTTCAACACAGATACTCAGACCTGGAGCCCTCACTTTTGAAGGTCATTTGAGAATCCATGCTTGACCTAGAGCAAAGGAGAAGTCTTTCTGATTCATCTGTGTACCTTCGTGCCCAGAGCTGGTCTCTTGCACTCATTGTTCGAGGCTTCAGCGACACTGTTTCAAATTGCACATAGGTCTCTCTTGCAAGTTCAGCTTCCTTTGCAGATTTTGGTTTCAAATGAAGTTTTAAAACTTTGTAGAGTAAGAAAAATATCACAGGTAAAATAACCACGCATGCTGCACTGCTGGCCACTATCAGAATAGAAAACTGAGAGCTGCTTTCATCAGTTAGCCCATCAGTGGAGAAAACAACACACTGCTCTTTTGTAGGTGGCACACCTTTGGGTGAGACACATGCCATATATTGAGTACTCGGTTGCAAACCATCAATTGTGACTTTGTTTTTGTTAGAATCAGTGCTGAGAGGCAACATATCTTTCTCACCGTACTTGGAGTACAACACAGTCACAGCAGAATTGCCTGTGGCACTGACAGTTTTCCAAGTTAAGGTCACCCTTTCATCAGTTTCACTGATCACTCTTAGGTCCTTCACAGTGACATTTTGCTCAGCCATACCTGCTGTATTCAATGAAGTATCCTCACCTTTCTTGCTTAAATCTCCAGTCTGCTTTTTGTTTCCATTTGTCACTGCCTTTGAAATTTTCCTTCCATCTAACATGGGCCTGGATTGCTTTTTGTCAGTAAATGTCACGCTGGTTGATCTTTCAGTGCTAACCAGAGCTGTGGTGGTCGGTGTGGTGGGAAGAGGTGTGGTTGTCCTCTCGGGTTCCTGCTTGGATTCCTCCTGAGTTGTATTCTGCCCCTCAGCCTCTGGCTTCCTTCCATACTTCTGTGGTGACAGAGTTGTAGTAACTACACCAACCACTGTGACAGTCACAGCAGCCTCCGACATTCCTGCCAAGTTCTTGGCTTTACATCTGTATTCTCCTGCGTCCTTGTATGAAATTCCTGTCAAGCTTATTATGGACCATCTCACACCCTCTCCAGGAGTTTCTTGAATTACTACGGGAAAATGCAGAGAGTAAAACATTATGAATGGGAAGTAGAGAGGAAGCAAACATTATTAGACTACTTCCCTTTCTGCTAGAAGGAATCACATGTATGAAAAGTTTAAAAATTAAAAACAAGCAGTCAAAAAAACCCAACAACAACAACAAAAAAACCCCCCCAAAACTAAACCAAATTTCCAAAACGAACTGTGGAATTCCCAGCCATACTCTATTATTAAATAAAAGTGCTCAGCTTGCGTCATAGTGGAAACAAATATCTGGTAATTAGAATATAGTTTGCAGTTTCACTAAGAAAAACAAAACCACATAAAGTGAAATCAAATGTCTTAAAGTTGCTATTGACTTTCAAATACAAGACCCACTGACTTCATGTGACACTGATCATGCTACCCATTTAAAACACTGCTGGAAATTACCTTTGTCCTAAGATATTTCAGTACTCTTACCTTCATCAGACCTATGATAACTGCTAACTCCTTGGCATTAGCAAGTAGCAATTTTACATTTAAGTTACTACATAAGTATCTGTCATAGGAGCTAGAATGATATCAGACAATGACAGCCTTGCAACATTTGCAAATAATATAGAAAACATGAATTTGGAAAATCTTGTGTTTACATTGCTGAGTTCTAACTGGTTCAGTTGTGGCTTCACTGGCTTTTTTAACATGAACATTTTCGAACAGATGTTCCAGCAACAAATTCTCCTTTCTGCTTTCCAGCTTCTGAGTTAGGGTCCAACTAACCCAACCTCCATTTTCCCCCACTTCATTCATTTCTCCCTTCCACACACATTGTTCTTGTAACAGACCACATCCAGAATTAAAGCAGTCTGCTGGACCCGTTAAGACCGAGAACTAAACAAAGAATTTCATAACAACCGTTGCACAGATACGACCGCCAGCTTGATGCATTACATGGTCCATTGTTACTCATTACAATGATCTCAAAGCACAAGCAACCCAACAATTTCTGGTTCTCCCATTTCCTATAAAAGAGCAGTTATACCTGTATAGTTCACTGGAATATTGTCTGACCTAGTCCAAGTGAGCTGTGGTGTTGGGTAGCCCGTGGCGTCACAGCGTAGCAGGACGTTGCTGCCCAGGGGTGAGGTGATTTTTGTTGCTGAGGTCATCACAGATGGTTTAAGACACTGCTCTAACTCAGCTCTCTGGAACAAGATTCCTGCCAGGCTCTCAGGTCCACTACATGAAACCAATGGATCAAGAAGTACAACAGAGGTGTCCACAATTTTGGAAAATTCAATTAGCTTTGAAATGCGACAGTCACAAAACCATGGGTTGTCCTGAAAACCTGAGGCAGGGAGGGAAGAGGGGAAAGAAAAAAAACGTTGTCAGTCAATATAAGAATATTGTGATTACAGTATGACACGTGACTACCACCAAACACAATCAAGGACAACCCTGGACCCATTCTGAGTTAATCTTTTGTCTTTCAGCTTGTGTTTTTTGTTCAGGTGATTGGTGGGGGAGTATTTTCAGAGGTTAGGGAGAACAGTATGAATGTTTATTAAGCTAAACATCTTTTTCACAGAAGTATACAGGAGCATAGTGATGTGCTGTCACTACCTGTGCTTAATTTTGCTATTTATCTAGGAAAAAACCACTTTGAAAAGATGTCTTAAGACTGATGATATGTTTTTGCTTGCCTCTGCCTCCTGGAAAGACAGCTTCTCAGGGCTATTACTTCAGGTCACTCTCCTCTGCTATAAGTCCTTCTTTGGGCTCTTACAGCTTAACCTTCCCTGACCCTTTTTTTCAATGCACGAGGAGAACACAATGTTTTAGGGTTTAGAGCTTACACCAACATCTCTACCCCTTGAGAAAAAGGGATAAAGACTAAGGAGAAAAAGGTTTATGCCAACAAAATTCTTATCTGTCTCTGAACTACACCAATATTGTTACAAGTCTGGCTTCAATTTAGTACAGCCTCTAAATACATTCAAGAATAATAGCAGAAGAGCAGAAAATATGAAGAGCCACAAAACACCATGATGACTACAGGATTTTTATGATGGCATATAGGAACGCTCTCTCTCTTCTGTCAGGGACAAAAACATTTGCTTCTTGGTTCCAGTCTATGAATTAGAAGCTTTTCCCTCTTTGTGAACTTATTATATTGAAAAACAATAGCCATTTCTGAGGATTATCAGTCTAAATCCTCAGCTGCTATTGATTACTCCACTATGTTGACTTTCACAGAGCAACAATGGCTTCCCCAGGTAAAATACAACCCAGCACATCACTCAGGAGTTCAAGTATTTTCTTACTGGACTTATACTTTTGGGTATGCCTTTCTCATTTTTTCCAAGTCCTACTAACAAACAAAGCTTATGGCCTGAAATAAGGATGGTATGCAAGGACCCCTCGCTACTCAATTTACTGTTCAGTACAATAGACAATTCATATAAGTCAAACCAGCATTTAAAGAAAGAAAGAGCCCTGAACACCTGCAGATATTGTTCAGTGTCTATTGTTAAGAATTATCGAAATAGCTATTGGAAAAATGATGGGGTTTGTTCTGGAAAAAACCTGCAGATGAAACAATACATGAATAATTTACTACTTCTTCCTTTTATCACCAGACCAAGATTAGGTTATTTTAAGCATAATGGTAGTGATTGGTTAAAACTGTGGTAAACCTCAATTAATCCCTGCTCTTTAAAACAAGACTTGACCTGAAGAGATTGCATGACTTTGACATCACAATCCAATTTCACCCCTTCCAGACAGAAGAGATTTTACATCTATTCACTACTTATTATTTGCTGGATCAGAGAAGGAGAAGTCAAAGGAAAGTGTTACCAGCAACTGCTTTTCCTCAAAAAAATCTCCAAAATATAAAATTTGCCTGTAAACTTCACACACATATTCATAAGGAGAAAAGATACTATCCAAGTGTTTTCCATATCTATGCACTTCAACTGTTAAAGCTTATAAAAATTCTGCTCAATCAAGCACATGTATGTAACTATTTGTGCTCGTCTTTTCAATTAGGGAAGCTTTGTAGTTATAGACAATACGCCTGTAATTTTCTTTTTCTTCTCACTTGCTTTAAGGGGGTCAATTTTCCTCACTATGTTAAGAAATTTACTGCAGGAAAGGAAGGGGTTTATTATTGTTTCTAACCTACTCAAAGCACCCAAATGCCTTTGAAATAGAACCAAAAAATGCTTACATGAGAAAAGACCTTTAAGACCATCAAGTCTGACTGTTAACCCAGAACTGCCAAGTCCAGCACTAAACCACGTCCCAGAGTGCCACATCTGCATGTCTTTTAAATACCTCCAGGAATGGTGACTTCACCACTTCCCTGACCCCACTTTCAGTGAAGGAACTTTTCCTAATATGTATACCTACATAGCTCTCATGTTCTCCCAGAGTCCTGGAGAAAAGCCTAAGTCATTAAAATAGGTATCAGAAATTGACAAAATAAAAGGAATGATGAGGCAACGATGAACAGTTCTTAGGCTGGATGGTTGTTTAGTCCAGCCTGGGACACAGGTTTGACCATCTGTGTGTAGGGCAAAGGAAGAGTTATGTCAGTCAGTCACCTCATCTTCCCCATCCATTATGATTCCCGGTGGAACTGCCAAAAGAAGCAGGACTTACACAAATACACGTAATATATACAGCTACAGGAGTTCCTTCCTCGCCTCCACGGCAAAACTCCTCTGTTTATCTGTGTCTTGCCAATATCTGACAGAATTCACATTATTTCTAGCCATTGTAAATCATCAAGTCATGTGAATTCCCAAAATGAAAAGATGAAAGCACTATTGAGTTGGAAGCAAGATAAAACACTGAATTTCATTGTACTTCAGTTAGTGTTGAAGAGAACAGAAATGTGAATGTAAACCTAGTTTCCAAACTACAATGGGCATTTTGAACTTTAACAGCTTGTGTTGACAAGATGTTAGAAGTGAAAACGAGCACGTGAAAAAATAAAAAAAAGGTTAAAAACGGGGGGGAAATAAGAAAATGGAAAAGATTTAATTCTAAATAATTAGAAATTATTTCTTTAATAAAAGAAATAATTTCTTAAGAAGCAAAAATTAAAATAATGATAAATCTCTGACGGCACATGTATCTGAGGAAAGAGAAAGTCTTTATAAACCCTGGATTCTTTTGTAGAAATATCAAGGCAGCTTGTTGATCTGAGAAAGAAATACTAGCCAAGGCAAAACAAACATTGATAAATATTTATACGTTGTGATATACCAATGCAGTGTTATTTTAATATTAATTTCTCTTTTTCGAGAAGACTTCTAACCCTTTATTCTACATTTAGCATATTTTATATTTACTCTCACACATTTGTATGCGTGCTTGCATGTACAATGGCAAACTTATGTATATGTGTGTCTGTGCATGCACATTTTTGTAGTCTTTTGTAGCAGGGTTTCCCTGTGCTGTGTCAATATGGACTTTAGCTATGAGCAAAATTTCCTTTGTAAATCAGTAACCAGACTCAGACCATAACTTGTGTAACACACTGCTTTTCAGCTGCTGCAAAATAGCAAGATGTAAAATATTCAAGTTTTCGGCTGATAGAAATATTCACCACAGCTTGAGCCAGCCTACCCCAGGTTCTTTCTAACTGAACCTACACATTTTGATCCATGGCTCTAAACAGTAAATTCCACGTCCAACACCGTGTCACAGCATTTTCACTACATGGCAATGGCTAGAGAGTAGTTTCAGGAAAAGCAGTATCTACCCAATGGCTCAGCATAACAGCTGGGAGCCTGACGGACCTGCAGCATTCCAAATTTTTGGCACCTCTGCATGTAACAGAGGCAAGATCTCACATAACTGCCACTCTGTCAAATACTGGACTCTTCTGTTCCTCTCAGTGACTCACTGGAGCTCGCCATACGGAAAATGCTACTGCCATCGATCCTGCCAGAAATGTAAATCTCTGTACAGCAGCCAGTGCTGAAATGTAGTTGTGGTTTGGATCAAAGTATTAGGCTATGGCTCCAGAGGTAACCAAGAGGGCCAGATGAATTCACACACTGGTCCCCCCATCATTTGCACTGTTTAATTTTCAGCTCACTCCACAGCTTTGTTCTGAGCTGTTCCAAAGAGCACTTTCCAAGACAAAGCCAGACATGGGTCCAGGGACAGCTTGCACTCCAGGGATTGCTCCCTGATAGGCTTATGGATGAGACCACACCAAGAATGGCTCCCTCTGTCCTGTCGTTGCCCTTAGTGCAAGTGCAGCAGGCTTTGTACCTCCAAACTATTCTGCATGTCTGTCAGCCCTTCAGGCATACAACACACCCCTGCTGTTTCATATTACAAAAGCCCAGTTGAATGGTTTCCAATGCAATTCTCACACAACTTCAGGCAGGTTAGACTGAAGAAAAAACATCCCCACTCCCAGAACTACATTTTAGAGTCACTGTAGAACCCTGTAGAGCTCGCAGAGAACCAAGGGCTAAATCTTACGAAGCGTGGAACAAACAGTCAGCTTTAAAGAGAGCTGGCTCTGAACTGTGTGGATGAGAGCCAGGGTGAGCCACTTGGCCATATTCCCTGACCCTCTTTCATTTAGCACAGTGCACACACACAGGAACATCTTACAGTGGGAGGTAGTTAAAAAACCCAAACCTCTTAGTACAGAGATGATGAACTGGAATAAGGAGATGCTAAAATGCCAGTCCTCTGGCAAAAGCAGTCTTTGGCTCCTCCAAGAGTCCTTGAAGTAAACATGGGGAACTTAAACTTTCTCATACGTGCAACTGTCTTGATGTTCAGTCAAGACACTGAGGATAAAATTGACTCCTGGTGTTAAAAAATACATTTCCACAAACATTTGAGACTAGGGTCTTGCTAGTTTTGATCTTGTTAATTACACACAAGTGACAATCCTGTTTTGACAGAACCAGGAGAGAAGACAGCTCAAGCCATAATTGATTACACCCATTAGAATCTGACTGCTGTTTTCCTGACTAGACAAAAGCAGCATTTATTTACTCTGGGTCCCAGCTTCCATCAGAGTTCTGGCTGCAGTGACCATTCCATGTAGGTGCATAGGTCAGGTTGAATGTTCCAACAGAGGGTGGCTGGAGCACATAGGACAATCTTGAGCATCAAAGCGTGCAATTGTGGGCATCACATTTTAAGAAAAACATTTTTTTAAACCTAAAGGAGTCCAAAGGGAGCCAGTAACTATGGTAGAAAATGAAATAAAAAAATCAAAACCCCCCACTGCAAAAAAAAAGCCAAATCGAACGAAAAACAAACAAAAAACCCCAACAAAACCAAACCAAAACAAAAAAACCCATCAAAACAAAAAAACAAACAACAACAAAAAAAAACAAACAAAAAAATCACAAAAAAGCCCACAAAACAAACAAACAAACAACCAAAACAACTAAAAAAAAAACAACAAAAAAACCCCCAAAAACAAAACCACAAAAACCTTGATATTATATTAGAAGCTGGTGAAAGAAACAGTGTGGTTAGTTAGGATGGCAAACAGGGAAGAAAACCTATGAAAGATTACTACAAGAGATGGTGATTAGTTTTTCTGTATGCCCATGCCGTGAAGGACAAGAGGTAATCAGCTTAGTTTGCAGTAAGGGAGATTGAGGTTAGACACTTTCTCACCACCCTGATAGATAAGCACTGGAGGACGTTACCACAGAAGGCTCTGGGGTGGTCTGGCCACAGGCTTTAAGAACAGCACTGACTTTACCAGAATGGCTCAGTTCCTCTGGATCTGTATCCCACCAGGCCAGGTCCTTCCTGACCACATCCCTCTGTGATCCCTGTCTGTAGCTCAGAGAAGGAGGAGAGAATCTACGGGATGCACTTCTTCTTCCTCAGGCTCCAGCAAGCCCAAGAGAGATAGGAAGGGTGTCAAAAAAGAAGCACTAATACTCAGTGGAGTCTAAATAAACTTATCAAAATAACCCATGACACAAAGAGCATTGCACTTTCTAATCTCCAAAGAAAGGGGACGTTTTCTTATTCACTATAGAGTTTCTTAAGTAGCAAGCACTGTCTGCATTGGGACACAGTCATCAGAAAACTATGATGTCAATGAAAAAAAAAATCCAGCTAATTCATTCACAGCTTACCTAAGGTAAATTTACTCAATGTAACACAAGGAAAGTACTGGCATTTTGTATTCTCAGGTGCAAATCTATAATGGCTGCCCAGAGCCTCCCTTAGCACCTAACATTAAAAAAAAAAAAAGAGAAGCAAGGTTCTGTTTAAACCCAGTGTGTGTTACCCTCTGGAGATCTGTGTTAAAACTCAACTGTATTTCATAACAGAAAATGGTCCAAAGGTCACATCCCAAGCCTCCAAAGAACTCAATGCTGGCACCAGAGGGTTTGCCAGGATTACAGGAGGCTGGAAAAGTGCCTTCACCAAGGAAGCCTGCAGATGGTTCCCAGAGTTAAGGGGAGAGAAGAGTGTGTGAGGTTTTAAGATTTTTTTGGTGTTTGTTTCTTTGACTTGGGTTTGGGGGTTTTTGTTGGCTTTTTTTTTTTTTTTTTTTTTTTTTTTTTTTTTTTTTTTTTTTTTTTTTTTTTTTTTTTTTTTTGTTAGTTCCTTTTGTTTTGTCTTTTAAGCGGTGAAGGCTATATAAGACAAGAAAACCAATTAACCTCATGGACTCCCACATGAGATCATGAGGATTAGATCTAGCACAGTCAGCTCCCACTTTACAGCCTCCTGTAGTCTTCAGTGTGGGGACAGGGAAAGGAGTACTGAGATGGACTTACTTTTTTTACAGCTTTTACTTTTTTTTTAATCCTGAATAAATGGAAACCCTTTAATGATGCAAGCCTACAGTTATCATACCTATGAAGTCGTGAAGCCTACTTGCATCTATTAAGTTACGTATGTAAAATATGATCTGAATGAGAGTTTCAAGCTGCAGCTTCTGCTGTGAAACAAAGCAGCTGAACAAATGAACACTGAATAGTGGGGGTTTAGACCAAGAAATTGGAAATATGGGGCAGTACAATGCAGGACAGATCTTTACCAGTGCTTATAGAATTACTGCAGTAGAGACAGCCAGCTGGTTTTCCTCCCTTCCACCTGCTGCACTGCAAAAACATCAAAACATGCACTTATGTGTAAACACTAGAAAAGATAGAAAAGAGCACTATTGATAAAACTGTTCCAGCCTGAGACTGAAGAAGAGAAAGGAGTTACCCTGGCAAGACTAGGAAGTGGAGATAAAGTTAAGATAAAGCACAATGCCATAAACAGAACTGATGCAATTGCATATTAGAGAAAGGGATCAAATGATGAAAAAAACCAGAGTCTGATCAAATTATTCTTAAAGACTTACCTCAAACACTATAAAAAGTACTGTAATATGTAGGGATCACATTCCCATTCTCTGTCATATTCAATATGTAAATTGGGAAAAAACTTCAGGATAATCAGTCAGCTTTAGAGTAATGCAAGGTCAACAGAGGTCCCAGGAAGAGCGGAGTTGCCCTATTTTGAGCCACCAACACCACCTGCACCACCAAGCTACTTGCTTGGCTTGTGAGCCTCTGAAAAAAAAGCAGTTGCAAATGGACATGCTGACACTTGCAAACACATACAGAGATGAGGGAAATGTCACCAGAAACACAGCTTAAGTCCTGCATTTATATAGCTACTGAATACTCCAAATGGCCTGCGTTCCTGCAGACTGGATTCTCATAGCTTTTACTTCAGTTTTATAACTTTGAGGTAACAGCACACATGGAGGTCACTATCTTAATTTCATGGTTTTCTGTTACCAACAGACAAACCAGGAGTCTGACCTGGGTAAAAACCCCTTCTCCCGCATCCTAGGCTGGTTGACTAATTACTCTCACTTTCAATTTAATGTTTAGGTATATTTCAATAAGGAATGAGACAGGCTGTTTAACATACCCAAAATTACTCTCTGTGTCACCAGAATGTCTGTGTTCTTGGACACGACAGCACCTGAGAAGGGGGGCCAAATGTCCATGAGGTCTGACGGCAAGGTGGTCAGCTTGTTGCTGGATAGGTCCAGGTAGGTGAGGTTTCTCAAGTAGCGGCCAGCATCAGCGGGAATGCTGGTCAATTTGTTGTTGTGCAGATCAAGAGTCCGTAAGTTGGGCATCTCTGCCAGGGATTCCCAAGGGAAAGTTGAAAGCAGATTACCATCCAGCCTCAGCTCATGCAGTTGTTTCAAGTTATAGAAGCTGCTGATATCAATGTTGGCCACACAGTTGTAAGTGACCCACAGGTATTTGAGATCTACCAGGTAGTAAAAGGCTTCCGTCGGAATCCTTCGTATCACAGTTTTCTCTATACGAAGTTTTACAGTATCCACAGGAATATTCACAGGGATCTCATACATGTCAGGATCATTACAGAGTACAGACCTAGCATCAGGGAAAAAAAAAAAAAAAAAAAAGGGAAAAAAAAGGAAGAAAAAANCACTAGTTCACTAGGGACATAACAGAAAACAGTTGTGAAGTCCCTGTTATTAAAACATCCCCATCAGGGGAAAAAAAAAAAAAAAAAAAGAGGAAAAAGAAGGAGAGACATATTTGCATTTATTTATCAGAAATTTGAATTTCAGATTTAAATGCAAATGCTGTAGCTTTCTGCAACACTAATACCAGAACAAAGGACACGGAAATTAAGAACAGTCCTCTGCATTTAAAAGCTGAACAAATTCCACAAACATGGAGTCTCTAAAGACAAAAAGAATACGAACCAGAAGTGGTCCTTTCACATGAAATATAGATTTCCTTTATTCTAAAGTATGTAAGCACCACCCTCTATCCACCCCTCACTATTGGCAACTGAAAGACAGAAGCCATTGTACAAGGAATAATACATGCATGTATCTCAAGTGTGAACTGCATGCCCCCTTATTAAAATTATTAAAATTCAAAACTAAGATTACTAATCTCTATTTTTTCTGAATGATGAAGATTCAAAGTATTTTCTATACTTACCTTATGGGATAGACTTAAAATTGAAAATATACCAAAGAAAACTCAGTAAAGAAGGGTTTTCAGTGAAATGGGATTTCTCGGCATTTTCAGTTATTTGATTTCAGGAATCATTTTTTGGCATATATTGTTTGCACATACTAGCTTGAAGATTCCCCTGCCCTCTATAAGTCTGTCCTTAATTTTCTCCTCCTTTTCTCTAGATTATTCTTTTATTTTACTTTTTCCTCATGCAGCTTTATACCAGATAGGCTGTGACAATAAATAGCAATGACAAAGAGTATCTCCTAAAACTGACATGACAATACCAGGTCACCACATTTCAAATTAACCTCCTTATTATCAAAAATTACATGATTTACTGCAGATTTAAAAAAATAAAACAAAAAAACTACTGTATTTATTTAAACCAGAATCACCTTACAGTAGTTAACTAGTTTGTAGAAATAGAAATGACATTGCAATAGCAGGAATGTCATGGAGCAGAAATAAATTGCCTCCTGAAAAAAATGAAGATACAGAGTAGCTACTGGCTAAGTACAAAGCCATAATCACCATCTGCTCCTGCTCGGGAATGCTGCTAGCCATAGAACACTAATGTAAAATATGCCTTCATTTCAACTATGCTAGAACTAATTTGCAATCTCTGAGAATGTTATCTCAAATTTCTTCCACCCTTTTCCTTATAAATTGCCCTATATAACAAATAATAAAATATATACCTTGTTCCAGTGCCATCACTTCTGCCATGGTAAACGCAAGTGCATTGTGAAGGACAAAAGCCATGAACTTCTTCCAAAAAACTCATTAGGAGGTAGAAGTAAATAAACAGATACATGGCTTCCTCCCAGAAGAACTGACATGAAGAAATGTGAAAGCTTTATTCCTAGGCACTCATGTGCAGTGTGCTACGAATGTGAATGCAGCCATCCTTTTAGCAACAGCAGATTACAACAGATTAGCCGAGATCTGTAGTTGCTTAACCTTCAAATGTATCCTGAATGGCATCAGTTAAACCAGCTCGTTCTTTACTCTGTCAGAACACACTCTGCTTCAAATCACATCCAACCGTGTTCCAAGGCTATTTTAATATGTAGATTGTAGAGTTAGTGTGTAATAAAACATCTCTTCTCTTCTCCTAAGAGGCAGTGCATTAGTTACTGTCTATAAAGTGTTCAAAGGTTCCTGAAGGAAATCTAGTACACCATGAGGATATTGCATGGCATTTTCTTTAATACTGAAAATGACAAATTAAGAGGAATCCTAGATTGCAGAGCTTTTAAAAAATCCTGGAAAAACAGGGTTTTGCCAAAAATACACATACACTTTAAAAAAGTTTTACGCTGCAAAGCCAAACTGCATATGCACACACACATAATAATTGGAGCTAGATCTATACAAAGTCGTCTTTTTCACCCTGAATAAATCCATTGCTCGGACTGCCAAAGGTATTTCTTGAAATTAAACATCAGACCTATATAAACATAAGATTGACCTAGAAGTGATGAGAAATTACCATAAATATTTACTCAGTTTTATGTGCCTCCCAAGTGTGGAGGTTTAGGGTACATTTTGTCACATTTTCGGGATTTGCTGTGCAGTCACAAGCACTAGAAACATGCTACTTACAAAACAAAAGCTGTCTTTCCTACAAATTAATTTGGTTCTGCCAGTCAAAATTTTAAGAACACTTTAAATATGTTGAAATTCCTTCAAAATCCTAAAACTTAATAAAGGATTCCACAGGGTCAGGGTAGATATTTTGACACCCTAACATATTCACAGAAACAGAACTTTGCAAAGCATATCAACATGGACACTCAGTAAGGAAATATAGAGCCACAGGGAGTATCCAGAATATTTCAAGTCTAGAAAACTTTCAAAGGAAGTTGGTGGAAAGCACTTCATGAAAGGAATCAATACATATGGAAAATCTAGGGTTACTGAACCTAAGCACTTTGCACTTTTGTCTTTCCTGGCCCCTCTGCTACCTTGCCTAACTCTGTAAGAGTCACAGTGGCCACTTTGCTACCCTTTTTGTTTGGGACAGACATGTTAGGCCAATAAACCACTCTCAAAAACTAAAGTCTTGGCAGGTTTTGTCTCCTTAACTTCTCTAAAAAGATTACAGTGACTAACACAAAACAGCTGGCTGGGAAAGATTATTATTCAAAAAGATTAAATGTCCAAAAGATTAAATAACTTGAACCCAGATTTCACTCCTTTCCATGTAACTTATGCAGGCAAATGACTGGAGTTCTACGATGTCAATGCACGTTGAGATACACTCATGGGCAAAGCATTGTTTATGGTTATCTCTTGCCTTGTCTGACATCGCACCATTGCCAGGATTGCCCTCCGAAACCTGCAAAGGGCAAGAAAGGGAAAACAGAAAGATCATTACCTGGAGAACCAAATAGAAGGAAAAAATTGGCAAGATGGTCTTAAGTATTACGATAGTTTTCAATTTTAGTAGAATGCACTTAACAAAAAACCATGTATTTGGAATTCAAAAGGACCTGGGTCTTTTCCACTTCCAGGTACTAGAATGTCTTTCATTTCTAATTTCATTTCTTCAACAGGGATTGCAGCAACTTTTGTTTATCCCAGGAGACAGTACAGCCACAACAAAGATGAACTTACAGAATGGGAAAAAACCCAGATGTTATTCCATTGAGTCAGCAGGATCAGGTATGTTCACCCGGGCAGAGATTACAGGCTCTGCTTGAAGGTTGGTAGCAGAGACAGGAAGAACACCTCTTTGCAAAACACAGTCCTCAGTCAGAGGCACTGGCTTGATTAGAGCATTTGTTATGCTTGCTCAAATGAGAATAGGCTTAACCTATTTAAAGAAAAGGGTCAATCCATCCTAATCAGTCAGAATAAGATACATCCCAAATAAAAACCAAGAAAATCTACACAAGTTACATGTCACTAAGACACATGTACTTTGGCCACAGTCATTAAAACCAGCCTACTGCTGATGCGACCCAAATTCCATACTGAATCCCCTTGAGAAAACACAAATGGGACTTTCAAAAGCTATGTCAATGTCTCAAATATAGGTATCCATTCAGTATGTTACAATGATGATCAAAACAATTTATTTTAGGCTTTTCTGTTCAAAAAGTCATCTTTGGTAAGTTAACTGTGGTGTACCCTTTGCTCTTCACCAATCAGCTTGCCATATTTTACAGGTGATCCTTCTATGCTCAGACAACATGCTAAAATCATGAAATAGACCGGTACTAAATTCGGAACACTTACTTTTTGTTTGCAATTACATAAATGCAGGGATTATAGAATGTGGAAGATTTTGCGAAGAGAGGAGCTATGATGGCCATTGCAGGAGAAATTTTCTTTGGATCTCCAAAGGAAGACCACAAACACACAATAGAATATGGAGACCAAGCCACCAAGAACATTAAAATCATCACAACAGACATCTGTAAAACAAGAGGAACAGACACATAACTAGTATTACCTCAAGATTAAGACCTCACAACAAAACCTCATAACAAAAGCACATGCACCTGGGTAGAAATAGAGCTATCCTGAATAAAATAATATATAAACAAGCACACCTGACACATTTTGACAGTCTACACTGAAATCTCACTTTGGGAATTTAATAGCACACCTCACTGCCATGTGTTTGGCATGGTGTCATTTCATTACATACAATATTCCTTCAAAGTCAGCACTACTCATTATGTTAAATCTGTCCATCAGGAGTTTAAATTACCAGAGAGGACTTCACACATGAATTATGACCCCCACAACAAGTCACTCTGGGATGCTATTACAAATAATAAATATTAACAGAGACAAAATTTAAGCCAAATATTTAATTAGGCTGTTAATAAAAATGTCTCATAATGCTTAATTATGGTACCATTAAATAAAACCAAGTAAATGTTCCAGGACATATAGTTAAGGAACCAAGAGGTGTCTTCTTGGTTTAATGAAGCATTATAGACATGTTCAAGTAGGATGCAGAGGAGGTATCTTAGCAGTCATGTCTTCTCTGCCTGCCTGCCAGAGAGAACAACCTGGGCATGTTGGGGCTCACATCCCAGGACCTGCCATGCCACAGTCAGACCTGGACAGTGACAAACTGGGGATAGTGAAAGTGGGAGAGGTATCAGCTGAGACAGACTTTCCTGCCTTCTGTCAGGGACATGAATCAGTAGTGGAAACTGGGATGGAAATCTCAAATGAATCAAGAGGACAAAACAAAGCACTAGAAAACCAACCAAAACTGCCAGGCTGCATACGCACAGGATTCCCTAGTGCTGCTCACCACACCCCTAGTTAGTCTTTCAGAGATCAGCACAATGAGAAGAAGTAATCAGCTACTTTGTAGGAGCTGCTCTAGAGCACAACCAATACACAAGCAGTGACTCTCACTGAGGATCCCTATTTAAATATAAACACAATACCAAACACGATACCAAAATGTAAGAAAGAACCCGTTCATTTAGAAGTTTGGTGTATAGAAAACTGAGAGGATGCTAATTTGCAAAAAGCAGTTCTAAAGAAGGATATTGCTTAACTCCAAAGCATTAATTTTTTTCTCTCCTTTTTTATTATAACTTAGTGTCTTCAACTGCAAAATAGAAAAAATGCATTTTCTTCATAAACATGAGTCTAAATTTTTAACTGAATCCTCAGTTTCAAGTATTCTGAAAGTTCTTCACAAAAGTAAAACACTCAAATTACTCTTTTTAGGTAAAAATACTATTCTTCAGAACTTAGCAATGAGAAAGTTTTCCAAGGAATGCTAAGTTTTCACTGATAAGTAATTCAAAAACATAGGTACATATTCTTCTGTCCAATTCTCTCTCACTTTTTCATCATGCCCAGCCATAAATCACATCTTTACACAAAATCAAAGGAGCTGGTGAACTTCAAGATTTCTCAAGGACTTTTATACATTAAAAGAATGTCAACCTTCCAGGCAGGATATATCATTTCATGCCATAACTCACATTTGCTACTGCTTACATAAGAGATAAGCTCAACAGACTGAAAAGAACAACGGATTGGAGCTGGAAATGCACTCTCATTCCTAGGCCACGAGTTCAAATGAGAGTTGACCAATCCATTTCAGACCAGACACATCTGTGAACCAAGCAGAAAGCCTAAGGACTCTGCAGACACAGGGTAAAAGTTCTCCTAGGGCACCTCGGAGGTAGATTTGTAGGTAATGACAGGAGAGAGGCAAGGAAAATTCACAACGTTCGCAGCCTTCAAAGTAGCTATTCATCTGGAAAGAGTATCAGACCAAAATTAAAGAATCTAGTGTGATAAATCAAGCCAAGAGTTTTCACCAAGGCAGAGTATCAGCTAATATTTAGTATGAAAGAAAAGGGGGAATGTAGGAAACCAAAATGCTTAAAAGGCTGCACCGCTCCTTTGCCGTTAGGACTTTAACACAAAAGAACTTGCTTAAAACAAAACATGCATTCATTTACCTTTGTCACATCTACTTGGTCAGACCAATCTATGTTAATGCTCTCCAGGCAGTTACTGCTGGCACATTGTTTCATTGTCCGGGAAACATTGTAATAACAGTAAAACATGACTGTTAAGGGTACAACAAAATTAACAGCAATTACACTCATTGTGTAGGAAATAAAGGACCTGATAAGACAGAAAAACAAAACAGAGTAACTTACAAATAGCCATCCAGGAAAAGTTACCAAAGAATCTGGTATTTTGATTCGATTATGAAATTTTATAACAAGCTCTAAAATAATATGGAAAATTTTCTTTAGCTTTTTTTTTTTTTAATTAGAAACTTCAAGTATTTCAGTTTTGAAGCATGGCTCAGTTCCTACAGGGTTTTTTTCTAGACTTGCTCTATGTTATTTCTATTGTTTTAAATTATTTTTTTAAATTTTGCATCATACTTCAGAAAGAAGTTATGCTCATACGGTGGTGAATTAAACAATCTTAGACTTCAGTGAGCTAGCAAATTTAAAAGAAAGCGTGAGGGGGAATCTTACGCATCATTTTTCCTCCAATTTACTGTGCACGTTGCTCCAGTGGGATCCGGAGCGTAGCTGGCCCAGCCTGCAACAGGCATGGAAGCCCAGAAGACCGCATTTATCCAAGCAGCAAGGATGAGAGTGCCATAGCTACGGGTGGTCATTCTTCTTCCTGCGGCCAAGCACAGACAGTCACAAACGGTTCTCATCTGCTGCTCCTTTCCAGTGTCAAACTCGAGTGATGAGTGGCTTCCAGCAAGCACATAACGGGTTAATAAAGACCTTTTCCAAGGCTTGCGCTCCCAAATACTGTAGCATACCTGTTTCATTCTGCTGACTGACATCTCAGTCCTTGCAGCCTTTAAAGCTACTTGAACACTATTCACCCATTCCAGCTCCCAGCAGACAGGCAATACCCCACGCCAGAAGCTTATTATGCAACAGTGCATTCAAGTACATCCTTGGAAGATTGCAGGGGAGGAATTAACTGTTACAACACAGCCGTAACAGAAGAGAGAGAAACACCCAGGGTGGTGTTAACACAGCAACAGAGGCACACACCTGCTTGACACAGGTCAACACCTCACACAGCCAGAGGCTTTTTGTGCGCTTCTCTGTATGGGCGTGGCCCTCTAAAGACTGAAAAAGGCCATGAAAACACAATTTATAAACAGAGTAACAGCCTAATGATGAAGTTTTCACTTTAATGAGCAGCATGCCAACTAGATAACTTACTTAACCAAGTACTGTATGTTCAAATTATGCCCAGCGCTGTAATTATGGAGTCACTCATAGAAAACAATACAATCAAATCAGAGTTTTATTCCTCCCAACAGGGGCTGATTTTTGACCCTAAGTACAGTACCTATATCAGGCCTGCAGATGGTCAGGTAACGGTCAACTGCAACAACAGTCAGCAAACCAATACTTGCCATCCCAAAAAAGATATTTAAGGCAGCATAGATCTGAAATTAAAACAAACAAACAAACAAGAAAATAATTTCTGAGAAATCTTCCAAATGTACCAGCACAAATCTGTGTACTGAATCAACACAACTCAGCCAGAGTTCTCTTCCATAATCAAGGTCCTGAAGGAACTAATTCAATGCAGGCAATTTGAAGCTGGCTCATTAAAAAGCAAACATTTCAAAAGCACCTGCTTGTGTGCACATTAGAAATCATAAAGACAGCAGTCTCAAAATAAAAGAAACACTGTCCTTCAGTAAGTAAATTTTGAGGTTCAGAGTTTGGAGGGGTTTATTTCATGTTTCCAATATATGTTAAGGAAACCTGAGGAGCATTTGGTCCATCAGAAAGAGTCACAGCTTTAGCAAATGTGAAGTTCTGAATTATCACTCTCTCATCTGTTGTATAACTACACTTATTTCACAGCTATGGCCCACTGCTTTACCCCCTCAGGCTCCATTTTTATGTGTGTCAGATCTTTTGCACAGAGTGACACATGCTGCAATCCCAGCATGCTCCAAATGCATCTGGCCCATCATCCCATGGGAAGCCTGACCGTGAAAGATGACTGGGAGGGCTGTGTTACCACTGGCACCCCAGAAACAGAGCCCTGAGCCAGAGCACATGGCACCAGAAGTTATGATAGAACCACATGGCATTCAGCCTTCTCAGATCACAGGATTCATCTGGTTTAGGTTGACATGAGTTGTGCTTCAAGAGGTTTTAACTCTCAAAGCCTTGGTAGTAAGATCTCACATCAACCTGAACACACCACAAGGCAATCCAGATCCAAAGATGTTAGAAGTGAGGCTTCCTGCCAAACAGTGACTGAATTTTGAGCTTGAAGTAACTGTCTACTGAGGCAAGTGATATCAGATTGTGATAAGCATCTGTTATATAAATGTCCAAAATGTTTGCCTTATGACATATTTTCAGTATATGCCTTCACATTACTACTCATATTCCCAGGCACTTAAGCTCAACAGTTTATCAATAATGTAAATTAAAATCACAATACACAGTGAGCAAAGGCCACCATCTCTCTGCTATGGAAGTATATGTTTTTCAGTCAGTCTGTTCTTAAAAATAGACAGCTATTAAAATTAGGCTAAATCTTTAGGGGAGACCAAGAGCTTTAGAGGCCTTCGCTTTGGGTATCCTATTAGTCCCATCCAAAAAGCACATGCATTTGCCAAGCAGAACTCACCAAGATCTGTCAAGCTCACCATCAGATCAGTAGCCACAATCAAAGTCTTTTAACTATCAGCTAAGTTATCAAATGTGCGTGTGCTACTATAACCACCTTCATTTCAGGATTTGATTTTGTAAGCCTTCTTAAAGCTATTTTAAAATGTCTAGTTGATAGATATAAGGTTACACTTCAATGTTTTCAGATTGTAAATATAAGCCTAAAGTGAAATTCACATGAAATACTGTCTCCAGGTATTGCTGACACCACAGAACATCAGCTTCAGGTCCAAAGTCAAATTCTGCATCTCCGCTTTCTTAGAATAACATGAGGTAGAGCCATTACTTATTTCTCAGTTTGCTTTTAAGCACTCAAAACTTTCTCTCTAACTGAATTGCAATACCTGGCATCCAGTATATCCAAATTTCCAGCTTCCATGCAGGTCTGAGGCAGCAGACATGGGGTAACCAATGCCACTCACACCAATGTCAGTAAAAGCCAAGTTGATAATAATTGCATTGGTTGCTGTCCGAAGCTCTTTGTACTTCACAAAGATGCCTAACACAACAATGTTACTGAAAATGCTTATCACTCCTGTAAAAACAGAAAAAAGAAAACTTTACAAAAGATACACACCAGCCAGTAATACACAGGCAGAAGAAAATGCAGCCTATTGTAATATATAAGTCCCAAACAAGCTTTATTTTCAGTCAAGTGAAATTTTGCAAAGAGGATAGACACTGGAAAAGGAGAAAAAACTTTTCCAATTAGGCAACTTTCACTTGGGTTCAGCAAGCGCCAACAGTGGAGCATTTGCCAAAGCTGGGACTTTCGATGCAATGACAACAAGCAGAGCAGAAATTCAAATGCATCTAGGATTACACTCTGGCCACCAAGTACAGTGCTGCATGGTAAAGAAGGATGTGGGCTGGTGACCGCCAAAAAAAAAGTGCTGGACAAAAAACTTATGCACCTGATCTAGCAGAAGGCCCCTGCCAATACCTGAGCGTTTCCATTCTGGGCAGATAGTTTCCACTGTGCATTCAGACAATAATCCTGGGCAAAGGGGATACAGAAACTTTGACTTTGATATCACTACTCTAAACAGACAAACTCCTCTCTCTGCTCATGAGGTCCCAAAGCTTTGCCAGCATCAGAGTTGGTTCAGGTTGCTGCAAATTGTATTTCCTAAGCCTTGTCAAGCAGTCTGGATGATCTGCACAGCAGCATGGCCTGCACCAGAGCTATCTCCTCCACATGACAAGCTCTAGGGCTGTGTCACAGCCACGGGAAAAGTCCAGCTCTGCACTGAACTTGCTCCTACCTCACTAACCTGTGTGCTTTCAACCTTTTAGGTCTGGCTTGACTCAAACAGCATCTGAAATCTATAATCAGGCAACCCAAGAAATGGCCAAGACTCAAAGAGTTGTAACAACCTAAAGCTAAGATGTACATTCTCCTCTCTTCACATCCAATCCCTCTGAAATTTGCTTTGGACTTAAAGTTCCTCAAGATGCCCAGGACATTCTTCAGGACACTGTGCCTCAGGAAGCTTTTTCTGATCCTGGTGTCCTCCTTATCCTTCTTTTCTCCCGCTATTCCCCTTTCCTAGCCAAATCCTACTGCTCACTCTTGGAGTGAGTTTACATGGCATTCCCACAAAGAAATTTTTTTTTATTGTTGTGGTTTTATTTCCTTCAGACTCCAGCCTGTTGTAGAGGTATCCAGAGCAAACTCACCCTCCAAACTTCTGTTAACCCACTACTAATACAAACTATCAATAAACAGTTTGTAAGGTTAAAAACTTCACCTTGCACCTCAGCAGAGACAAGACTCACAGCCCTTATCGATAAAAGGGAGAATTCAAACATGTTCAAGCAAAGACAGACATTAAAAAAATAACTTGCAAATAATAAGAGGAATTTATAAGTTTTTCATAGATTCCTTAGTCTGGCACAGCTGCTACAGTATCACTGAACCAAATCCTAAACATACAAACATTTGTATAGCCTGGGCACTTTAAACGACAGATGCATAGTGGAACGGTTTTTTGGTAAAAGTCTAACACCACATTATCCATGGAAATGCCCCTCAGAACTTTTGGTTCGGCTTTTTGTTTGATTTGCTTTGTTTCTATTTTAGAAGTTTCACCTATGAATTGAAACACTACAGTTTTGTCACCATAGATCTGAGGAATAATTCTGTACGGAGCTTGAGTGAATGACTGTCATACCGAATGTGGACTTCCACAAGCAGAACCCTCTTCTTTCAGTCACCCTGATACCTTTTTTATTATACCTGAAACTCATATAAGGGTTTTCACTGCAACATTTTATTAAACTGTATCTATCTCCTACATTAAAGAAATTCTCTTATCAGATTCAGTAATTTTAAAATCAAATGAGGAAAAATCATAATTAGCCCTCAGCTATCTCTCTTTTATCACTGCCAGAGATGTCTGTTCTCAGGTGCAGGTTTCCTGTTGGAGGTCCAACATCTTTTGGCCACACAGATGCCATCAGCTATCATATTAATATATTCACACATTTCAGGAACGACACTGCTCCTATGTGCTCCTAAAACTAACAAAAACAAGGAGCTGAGGATATGATCTGAAATGAACACCATAGTAAAAAAACCACTTGCAGTGCCAGTTCTGTCAGCTCTCCTGTTGACAGATAGCATGTCATCTCTTGGGAGAGAGGGAGCAAAAGAGAATCACAAGTTTAATAATACAGGCTTCTTATGAGGCATGTTTTAACAGATATTACAGCTACCAAGAATGAAATCAGACATACAACAGGACTGTAAACTCATATCCTCAGGGTGAAGGAAAGATCCTTCTAGATGCACTTAAATTTAATAATTCAGAGTCCAGTCTTAAAGGTAAGACAGGCGGGGAGAGGGAAGGCAACAAAAAACAGGGAAGAAAAAGTGGAACCTATATTCATTAAAAATGTTAGTATCACTAAAATAAAGTAATAATAGAGCAAAAAAAGAATGTTTTGTGGAACAAAATATAAGACAGAAGATGGATTCCATCTTGAACAAAGTGAGAAAAAAGATGTAGATACAAGAAATGCTCTCTTTTCTTTTTCTGAGGATCAGGTCAAGCAGATGAACAAAGTTTCTCCAGGCAGCAGTTAAGCAGTGGCCACTAAAAGGGCAACAAAGCTGGTCAAAGTGCTGGAGCACAAATCTTATGAGGAGTGGCTGAGGGAGCTGGGGTTGTTCAGCCTGGAGAAAATGAGGCTCAGGGTGACCTTACTGTTCTCTACAACCATCTGAAAGGAGGGCGTAGCCAGGTGGGGGTCAGTCTCTTTTCCCAAGGAACAAGCAATAGGGTGAGAGGAAACGACCTCAAGTTGCACCAGGGAAGAGTACTTTTGGGTATTAGGAGAAACTTCTTCACTGAAAGGCTTATCAAGTATTGCAACAGGCTGCCCAGGAAAGCGGCTGAGTTGCATTCCCTTGGAATTTGTAGATATGGTGCTTAGGGACATAGCTTAGAGTTGGACATGGCAATGTTGGGCAGTAGCATCAAAAGAAAAAAAAAAGTCAGGTACATGTATAACACAGAATTTACCTTTCCAGCTAGCATTTTAAAATGATACCAGAGCATTTCACCACCATAAGCAGAAAGACATCCATGAGGCAGCATAGTTTGCTGCAGCCTGAGTATCCCTGTTGTCATCACAAAAATGAATACACTGAGCAGTGTAATGCTTAACAATTACTTTCTTCTCAGAAAACAAGACGGAAACACTTAAACCTTTTACAGAGTGGCATAACGATGAACACTGTACCCAGACTTCATTCTTATCCTTATACATCTGCTTATCAACAAGGCTTAAATCTTCCAGATGTGAAATTTGCTGCAGTAAGGCAAAGCAATCAATCATACTTTCAAATATTTTATGGACTTCATTGTCAAAAACATTTCTCATTAAGAAAGTAAAGATTTACTAGACTCCCCCACCTCTAATTAGAAATAAAAAATGAAAAAAAACTAAAACCACAAAGTAATCCAACTTTCCCCCCCACCCCAAGACATTTAATTTCCATGCAAGATTAAGAAAGAAGAGCTGGGTTGATTCTGGCTAATTCCATTGATACCCTATGATCACCAATGATAGCTTTGATCCCAAACACCAGCTGGTCAAAACTATCTGAAAATATCACCTTGTTACATACAACATAATCAATTTTAATAAAAATATAAGAGGTATATCTAGGCTTCCAATACTTGACCGCTATCTATCTCTACAGCTTCTTGAGAAGCCTACTGATCTGTGTAGCTGTTCTATTAATTTCTTTAAAGACCTTAAATAAATTATTGTCTTTGCATCCAAAAATACCCACTTTTCCAGAACAGCAATTTGATACTCACCACTTCAGACATATATGCTAAATAAAAGGCGACCATCAGCGATACTATTTCATATAAATGTAAAATACATTACTATTTTAAAGTATTTTAAAATCTAACTACAACATGAAAAAATTTGTGGTACAGTCAGTGAATAAAGACTAAACAGATTTGATTTTCCATAATAAAGGTATAGAAGGCCTGTTTTTAAAAACAGTAGGTTTCACTTTTGGATATTTACTATGGCACTCAATGCTTCAGAAAAGCACTACTGAAGCACTTGTGGTTATACAATGAGAAAATTTTTAAGGGGAGAAAAAAAAATTCTATAATCATTCAAGTTTAGCCAAAGACCACAGCAGTCACAGGGAACAAACACGATGTGAAGCCTCACAGCATGCTTTTCTAACACGTGTCATTGGTGAAAAATACAGCTGCAACTGGAATCTGCTCTTCTCTGATTAATGACCAGCTCCCTCCCTCTAAGTCACATTCCAACCCTTTCCCCTACATCCCCCTAACAGACACCCGCTCACATGCTCAGACTACACATATATTACTACAAACATGTGGCCCAGGAGAAATCTCAAGATAGCTTCAAGCACATCACAGAAAAATGCAAGATGTGACAGCTATGTCCTATTTTTATCTCTTTTGCAAGCTGGCAGAAATTAATTCTCACTCTCTTCTATAATTACATATCAACAAAATGTATTTTTTGAGACACAATGCTGCCTTCAAATATAGAGCAGAAAACTTAGATGCTTCTGCACACTTCAGATGTTTCTGCATATTTCAGTAGGCAGCTGAATGTTAACTTGCCAGTAAATATGGAGAAAAGCCATCAGACAGCTGTCTAATACAAAATGAAATACCAAAATACCATCACTGTTACTACACAAAATGAGCATTCAGATCTACAAGTTCTATTTTAAAAAGTTATGCAACAATTTGCCAATGCCCATACCTGCTGTTATTAAGTAAGCTGCAACTATGTTGTGCTCAGTCTGTGTGAAGGCTGAATGAGCTTCATTGTCACTTTCTGAGGAATTGGATGAGTCATTCCAATGCATTTTCGACAAAAGAGTGTCGTCTATCCTCTGCAATAATTCATCAAGAAGACGAAACTCTACAAAACCCTGTCAGGCAAATTCTTTCATTATTCAACAGACTCACCGAACAATTAAAAGAAGGGGGGTAGGGAGGAGTTCCCCCTGCCATTGACAGCTTCCAAGCATGATTTAATTGGACTAAAGTTGAAAGAAGTTTACGCTCCCAATCTATGCAGGAGATTGTTAATTAAAACAAAGAGCAGCACAGAACTGAGTAAATTTCCAAAAGTATGCTTAAACTTCATTCTTACTGCTAATGAGATTAGCTGTCACATGCCCCCAAACTTTTTCCCCTCAAACCTCTTGTGCAATGCTCTGGAAACCTCAACAACAGTTGACTCAGTTCAATCAATCATCAGCCTGACTTGGAACTAATTCCCATCATCAGGCAAAGCACAAAAACCTGCAGTTCAACATGAATAGACAAATGTCAGTTTCCTTAAAAACAGGATACATTTACTCTAAAGCCCATCCCTTCAAATCTTTACAGACCTACTTCTTCAATATTCTTTCTTTGAGTTAAACTCTCTGACAAAGACACAAGAAAAACACATTCCAGTATTTTCCAAAGTGAAGAAGTATGGCTTTCAGAAAACTCAGTTGCTACATTTCTAAAACAGCCTAGTCTATAGAAAATGGTTGTTGAATATGCCTTAAAAGCCCAAACATCCTCCCTCTCCTAAACACAGTACTTGTAAGCCTACTTTGGGCAAATTTTCCAAAGCATGTTACTGGGCAGGAAATTACTGGGCATTTTTCAAAGACCTGAGCAGCAAAAGCTCATGTTTTCTTCCCTTCAGGGATGAGGTACCAGCACACCAAAGTACAGACCTTTTAAAAAACCCTGCATAAGCATTAGCTGCAATAAGCCCTTGCCCAAAGAGTTTATACGCAGTATCAGAAAGCAGCTGCTTCCCCTCAGTAGTGCTTCATACAGTTTTCGCCTTCAGTCAGTATTCATACTGGGTATAAAAGTGACGAGGATGAGCACCGGTGGTTCTTCAGCTGTAAGTGGTTCACAGGTAGGTCAAGCAGGTCCCAGGCTAGGGCTGTGCCTTCTGAGCAGCAATAAGGGTGCAGTGACACAGGAATACAGTCATCCCATACAAAGTATACCTGAAGAGTTGTCTCTTCTCTAACCTGTGAAACACTCATAGAGCATCCCCTCCCACTCCTCAGCTCGCCAAAGCAGACATCCTGCATCTTTCGCCCATTTGAATATCGCGGTAAGAAAATGTTTATATAAAACTTGTGCAGTCACAATATTTAGTCATTGTTACTACACATGATCTTGTGTCACAGTGCTACGAGCAAACGTTTTCTTTAATGCCCCACAGCTGCACTCACAGCTCAGGGTATTTGTATTATTACAGTATTTTTCCTGTCAGAAAAGGATTAGGCAGGAACAGGGTGGGAGCGCTCTGAAAGGAAAGACGATCTGTTTGGCAATGAAGCCACTTTCCTCGTGCAACACTGTCCTGCCCTGAAAGATAAAGGCATGGCGATAATTTGATATCTTTGCTTTCCTCCTCTGACACTTTGGCAAGATTTTCAAAAACACCTCAGATCTTGCAGCTTCCACAGAAGTCAGAGCTTGCAATGCTGAACGTCTCAGAAAAGCAAACCATTACTATTTTTACTCAGATAGGATTCCAGATGTACAGTAGCAATTAACAAAAGAAATTTTATACTTGTTGATTAAAATGCAACTTTCCAGTATGTGCAGTCCCTCCTATGTACCATCACATTGTTTCTGTCTCCTTAAATTTGACTAATTTTACAGCAGCTGGAATTGACAGAAAAAAGTGAAAACTAAAGGCAGACATCATCAAAATATTTTCTTTTCTGCGACACTGTAGTCCATAAAATAAAGCCAAAAAGATAAAACAAGAAATTAAACATTGAAGTATACAAATAATCCAGGAAGATGGAACCACAGCTTCTAAGCCAGATAAAATAACTTACCACATTGCTTATTAATACTGGTATAAGAAAGAATATAAAATCCAAAACTCAGGCTGTATTTCTCCTCTAATGACATAGCATTACTGCTGTCAGAGGGGCATTTTATAAAGCCAGGTGATGCTTTTCCTTCCCACTTGTCCCAGATCATTAGCAAAACGCAACTTCTATTTAAATCTATTCTTCAATTTGCACGTATCTCTATATGTGGGGCAATGCAATGTGGGGTTTAGCAAGCTGCTTTCAATTATGTGTAAAATATATATCAATGCACAAATGATGCGAGTAGAGAAACGTACCTTTTGCATTAAAAATAAATTTAAAAAAACAAAACCAATACCAAACCTCTTCCTTTCCTATTTCCAGCAGTAACCCCGCTACAAACCCATGGCAAACCCAACCCCTCCCACGTTTATTACGCCCTCCACCGCTGGAGGGCTCTCTAAGGCAAAACGTCCTTTTAATCTTTTCCCAAATGGATGCCTGGGAATGGCTCAAACCCCAGGGAAAACAAATAAATAATTTACCTCTTTCTCCTCGTTCACAGAGACTTTTACTAGATTTAAACTGTTGGTTAGAAAAGTTTCGCTCTAGAGAGATTTTCAGCTGACAGAAGAAAACGCCCTGAAAAATGTGTGACTCTACAAAGGTTTTTACTTGCCTTATATCACACAATAGCTATACTTTTTTTTAAATAAACAATACTTTTTCTTGCCAAGACAATGCTTTACACTTTGCACCAGTATGTGCGTGATGGTCCAGCATTTCTTCAGGCAAACATGCACATCTACGAGTCAGTGCCAGAGAAAATCCTTCCTGTTCTACAACCACCAGTGTTGCAGACTTACATTAGAACATCCCAATTATTTTCCACACTTTATCAAATTTCTCTGACAAAGTAACATAGAAAATCTACTAACTACATTAAGCCATCCTATTCCAGCAACTGCAGAAAATGCAAGGAAAACAAACAACTCTGCAAGGAATGCAGGGGCACTAAAGCCATTCTCAATAGGTAGCAAGTTAAGCTTTATAATACACCTCCATGTATTATTACTCCCTGTTCAACGAGGATTTAGACCCCAAATAGAAAAAAATATAAACCCGAAATTTTGCTGTGGCATGGGCAAAAGGCTCCAGGTCTTGTGATGTACCAGCTGTCAGCTTCAAAATCAGCTGGAAGTCAGACCCCACACCTGGGCCAAACACTGCCATGGCATTGGAGGAGGACCCAGGTAGGTGACACCAGTACCGCTGTGCACTGTGGGGTGCTCTGAAGCCTACCTGAGCTTCAGAGGAATATTCCAGGACAGCAACCCCTCTTGTGTGGCAGGTGAGAAACTATTTAGATGGTCCAGCTATTTGCTCCAAAGGCTGCCAGTAAGGGGAATACAGGCAACACCAAACTGTCATCCAGAGCCTACACAAACACCTTACCCTCACTCCCCTCACTGCAGACAGCACTGTGACCTTTCTTCCCTAGACACTACAACTACTTGAAATTTGCCATTTCTGCCAACATACCTATTTCTGTCACAGTACCTGGGAGCCCCTTTCCTATTCTCTGCAGCAGCAGCACAGAGTATCTGTAATTACACACATAAATAAAACTGGAACATTTCACTTACTAGGATCAGGAGCACTGTGACAGACTCACAGATAGAATTCGAATTACAAGTTCAAGCCTGTGAGAAAGATGTCATATACAATTAGCGAACCTCTTAGTTCATTACAGCATTACACTGCAGACCAGACATCTTAAGTTTTTTGAGACTGAGTTTTCATCTATTACAGTTAGCACCTTACTTACATTAAGAGGGCAGGGTCACACCATGGCACAGAGAAGACAAGGCAGAACAGGGACTGAATGTGCCTTGCAAATATCACCCTTCCCCAGAATGAAGAAGGAAAAAAAAGGCATTATCGTACGGCAAACACATCCAGACAGTTTCCTTATGTGTTCTTCCATCCTAAGAATATCCTACAACCTCAGTGGAGATCTAAGACTATAAATTTTCTTGGGATATTTGCATTAAATCCATCCAGCAGTTTGTGTGCGTAGGCCATGCCATAATGCTCCTCATGCATTTCTCCACTGGGACTGCAATCCCTTTCCTATAGCCAAGAGGCCGATCTTTCCTCCAGAGCTGCAATGGATATTGCTGTTAGCCCCTCTGCACAGAGGTCAGTCAAAGCCTTTGCTGTGGCCCTGCAGCGCCTCAGGCTGACTCACGGCTCCATCTGCTGAGAGACTCAGCACACACTCTGCTCCTGGGCTGCCAGGCGGCACTGCCTGCAAACACCATGCACCTTACAGGTCGTGGCAGGAGCCTCCTGACACCCTGGGGAAAAGCATGTCCCAAAAGAATAGCAAAGAGCAGCAGGAATTTGAGTGTAAGAGTGAGGACTGTGTCATGTTAGTCTTCCAAAGACAGCACAATAAGGAAAGAATATCCAAGCCAGCTGCCACTACTGAAGCATCAGTGAAGAAACACAGCACAGCAGAGGATCCAATCGCAAACATGACAGAAGTAGTGACATTGCAGCTGCACTTGGTTCGTGTTGTTCAGCTGCAATGTGGAATGCACAAAATGCAACTACTTGCACAGAATTTAGATAAAAGGCAATTCTGAAGTCAAAGCCCTGAGGCACTTAGGCCTAGCAACACATAGCAACAAAAGCCTAATCATTCGCAGAGTTCTGGATTTAACCGACCTGGTTAAAGCTAGGCCTGTAGCAATACCAGGAAAAAAACTGGAATCCCTCACTTCCTGAATGTACTGGGATTAACACTAGACTCAGCTTCTTCTCACAAAAGCAGACCTAGCAGAAATGCAATGTTCTGTGTTTTGTTTTTTTAAGCTGAAGAACATTTTTATCTGTTATCCTGTGCAGCATTTATTCACATTTAAGTGAATTCTTAAACATTTGTTTTCCATTCTTTCAAGTTTTGTTTCAGAGATTATTAAAAGTAATGGTCACATTTGTTAAAACACAGAGTAACAGTCCAATCCTGGTACCGAAAAATTACCTGTTGCCTTTTGTTAAGCAGAAGGCTAACATAATTAATCTATTACTGCATTCATCAATTAAAAAGCCTAACAGTGCAATCAATTCTGAAAGGCACTTTTTTCACATTGAACAAGATGCTCAAAATACTTCCACATACATTATTCTACAGATCCCTTTTCAAAAGTGCTTGGTAGGAGAGTCTGTGAACAGACTCCTGGCTCCAGCTGAAATTCAGGGATGTTCCAGTTTTCACCTATTTTATTTCCAAAGTTCCAGAGTAGAGAGGCACCCTGGTCTCCCCTATCCTTAGGAAGACACAGTCATCATCTTTTCAACAATTCTCATAATGCACCCATTTAAAGAGACCAAATACTCGAGCAGACTTTTTCATGCCTTTCTAAGCAATACATAACTGAAAGCATTCTGTGCGGAGGAGCCCTATGATGGGCTATTTAATCTCAGCCCTACACAAGCCCAGAGCACCACAGAGGTGCAGTACCAGGACATCAAAACCTCAAGAGAAACAGGCTAAGGGGGGATGTAGGGCCAGTTAAAAACCCTTAGCATTTTAATATCAGTGTAATTAGATACCATTAGATGACTGAAGTATAGTATTAACCTTGTTCCTTAGACAGCAGCTTCTAAGACTGTGTCTTAATGCCTTTGGCTTTCATTAATATTTATATATAAAAATTAATAAAATATACTTTGCTGTCTTTTATACATTATTATGCATTTTAAAAAAATTATCAACACAAAAGTTTGAAATTTAATTTATAAAAAAAGGTTCACAAAGGTTGTTTAAACGGCACGTCCATTTCAGAGCAGCCCAGAAGATTCCATGTAAAAGGAGGATGAGAACCAGGGATCAGTCATGCACAGGTTCACACTGAAGTATGTGCATGCAGTGAATCTGTAGGGTCTTTGGAAAACCCATTTGAATTGATTACTTACTCCAAACTCCAACATGGAGTCAAGTATTGACTGAACTGCTTGTCAGAAACAAACAGTTTAAGAATAACATTGAATCCTGGCTTAGTTTACAGATATTCTGAGCAGTCTTCAGCTCTTCACCTGGAGCTACACTCTCCTCGTGCATCCATCAAGAGGCATTAAGTGTAAAAATAATTGTCATTTGTAGCTTCAAGTTCTTTATAAAAAAGATTTTCAGGGTCCTTTACAAGAATTTTTCATGGTTCTTTGCTTCTGCAGATGGCATGATAAGAATGAGGAGATACTCATGGCTCCACTTTTAATGTCCTCTTCCTATATTAAGAGAAAAGAAAAATACATCAAACAATTTATATCTTAGTTGTGTTTAAAGAAAATTCTTTATATAACACTGAATGAGCTGATGGAATAAAATGCAAAAATCTAACATGGTTTTATACACACATCAACAAATGCAGAGTACTGTGCTTCAGTTTAAGCCACTGGGATGCACAGAAATCTCTTGCATAGAACTATAAACATCTACAAGACATTAAAAATAATAACATTCTGTTTAATATTTACAAGCTTTAGAAATCAGGAGCTATTCTTATTCCTGAAAGACAAAACCACACACTCACCCCGAAAGCCTCCTCCACCACCTCTTCCTCCTCTGAATCCTCCTCCTCCTCCACCTCTACCTCCTCTGAATCCTCCTCCTCTTCCTCCACCTCTGCCTCCTCCAAATCCTCCTAAACAGAAGAAAGAAATTACATTTTGAGGAGCATATAAATTCTTGGATATGCACAACAATTTTTTTCATTGACAGCATCTGAAATGAAACGAACAACAACAAAAAAACAGAAACTGTCAATTGCTGGACAGTTACCAGGTCGATTACTAGTACCTTGTCTCTTCTAGGGACCATCTGCAGCACGTTAGGCATTTTTAAATATCTCATATACCATGTCCAAAATACTAAAGAGACCTGACAATTAATTTCTTTCAGAAGAGCAAAAAATTAATTACATATATTAACTAGTAATTGATAAAAACTAGTAATTATTATTTATTACAACTCAACAGAACACTAAAACAAGCAAACCAAACCACTTTGAACACCTACACCTTGCTGCAAAGGGGCAGAGTATGGAAAAGAGGCAAGGCACTGCGATGTAAGAAAAAATAAACTTCAGCTTTAATTGAAGAGTACATCACAGGTGATATTCAAAAAGCTTTCTGTCCTTGTTATAAAACAGCATTCTCTCTTCCCTCTGCTTTGGAGCTGTTACTTAGGTAGCTTAGAAGCCTGGGTCTTGACATTGGAAACATAACAGCGCCTTTTCTATTAAGTCAAACAGAAACATAAATAACATTTTTCCTTGCAATACAGCTGTTGATATTCAAGTACTTACCAGCAGCTTAAAAAAAAAAAAGACCCAACACAAATACTCCACAAAATAACTGACCAGAATAACCCATGGCACCTCAAATAAATCCAACATTCTGCAGTTTTCCTTCTTGTGATCTTACCTCTACCACCACCTCTTCCTCCCCCACGTCCACCACCACGTCCTCCTCTACCACCTCCTCTAGGAGCACCTTTTTCTCCAGGGGGCCTTGGCAAAAATCTCTGAAGGGGTAGCAGCTTTGCTGGATCAATGTAAAACTGCAGGAAGAGGGTTCCATTAGGCTTTCAAAATACCAAGACTAAAAAGCACATTAATATCTCCCTTTGCAAATACCCACAATTTGGTCTTACCCCATTATGCCAAACTGTCCTCTGCAAACAGCCAAATAAGGAAAGCACACAAGTAGTAAATCACAGAATTAAAAAGCTGCTAAAATATAGGTGATAGTTGTGTGATTTTTATTTGTTACCTCTTTTCTTGTGGGGCAGGGGGAAGGAATAATATAGCAAATACAAAACTGAGAAGGAAGGGGAAATTGATGCCTGTGTTGACAAAGGACAGTCAGCTTTTAAAGTTATTAAAAGCTTAATAAAGCTTTTATTATCTGCTGACAGAGTAGAATTATCTAACTGATGACATACAGTAAAATTCTGTTATTGATATTGGCTAACCTTTTGCATCTTTTTAAACGAAGAGGCTTTCATGTTCTCAGACAGCTTCACTGAAAAATACTGTTAGTTTCTTTAAGGAGCATTGCAGTAATAAAACATTAAAAACCATGATTTTGATCCATATATGGAAGGAACATTCAGACATTTTCTAAGTTAGTATTTTATAAATTCAGCTAAATTTCATCACAATTGCAATTGAAAGATCAGCAGAAACTATTTCTAATTTCTTTCTGTTTTTTTCACGGTGACAAATGTGGTATTTTGTGGTAAAAATTTTTCTCCTTCTACGTATGAAGGCATAAGGAAGAACATATCAGTGCAAAAACATAACTGTAAAGAAACACACTTGCATAGCAAGTGATGACCTCTTTAGCCCTAGGGTGACCTCAAGGCTTATCTGGAACAATTCACATGCTGCAGGGGCTCTGCTGGCGCTGCTGCTGCTGCTGAGTGCCTGGCTGTGCAAAGGCATGAGCCAGCAGGGACTGCTGGACACCACATGCCCTGCCTCATCCTACAGGGAGCTGGCAGGCACTCTGTGACCCCACGTGCAGCCTTGTGCGAATCCTTCAGCTCTCCAGTGTGGAAGGACTTTGCTACGCAGTTCCCAAGATCAAGAAAAGCTGCTGGCCAACTCCGCTTACTTATTAGTCTAAATTAAATGGGGAAGCAAGCAGCTGCAAAATCCATAACTTATTTTCTTCATATGTTACTGCAGGAAGAAAACAAGGCGCTGCAATTCAAATAATTCTGATACAAAAAATTAAGTCAGCAAATCAATACATTCAGAGTGTGAAAGTGATTTAAACCTGCATACTTCACATTTAATGTGGGAGAGGAAAATGCATGCAGTTAAGTGACTGATGCTCAACCAACCAACACAGGCTGAGTCTCACGGGCTTACTGAGTGTTACGGGCTTACTCCCCCAGCTATCCTGCTTTTGTCATGGGTTCTGTCCATCTGGCAGAGACACAGAATGTCTCTGTGTCAAGCTGGCTCTGCCAGAGGATGTCCTGGCACATCCCACTTTTATGGGCAGGTTAAGTAATAAACTGCGCAATGAGCAACAGGACATCTTAGTACAAACTCACTTTATAATTAAATAATAAGCTGGAGCATAACCAAGGTCCCCTAATCCACAAAAATACCCCCCAGGCCCTTGATCCAACTCTGTTATGACTCAGTAACCTATAGCAGAAAATTTGGTCAGCTGGCCAGAGAAAGTAACAACTCGAATCACCATGGATCCAAAACACACCATCAGCACTGGTATGGAGTGAAAAACTCTGATTGACTTAAAGTACTCTGTCACATCAAAAAAGCTCTAAGACAGGCACTTAATGTGAATGAAGCACCTATTGACACCAACAGTTGCAGCTACACTTGTGTCTGTTCACTTATAACTGGCAGCCAAATGCTGAATTACCTTAAAATCCTAGAGAAATCCCATTTAATATCCAATCAATTTTTAAAAAACAAATATTGTAGGTCACACTTTTTTTTGAAGGATACAAAGTCTCTCAGCTGTCCAAAGATTTCATCCACTTTGCCGATCTGCTCCTTATTATCCAAGTACACTGGGGCATTGAAATAAGGCACCTTGTTTTCTTCTGTTTGACATTTACAAACAATGTCATCTTCACAGGGATGCATGAACTCTCCCAACACTGAAATACAGAACAAACAAGCTAAAGATCTGGAGCAGTCGTTCTAAATTAAAGAAATGAAGTTTCTCCATGTAACTTACAAACTACCCTTTCAGGAGGGCCCTGGTCATAGCCTCCTCTGTTGAAGCCTCCTCTTCCACCTCCCCGTCCGAAGCCACCTCGTCCACCACGGTTAAAGCCACCTCTGTCACCACCACCTCCTCCACGACTGAAGCCACCTCCTCTTCCTCCTCCACCTCCTCTTCCACGAAATGACATTCTCTACTGTTTCCTACATCATGGACAAAAATCAGTTGTTTAAGATATAAAAGATGTCTCATATCTGATTTGCTGTACAAATCACAGTCTCTTGTCAGCCTTGTTTGTTAATCTAATGATTAGTCCTTTTCAATCCTCACTAAAAACACGCTGGCCTATGAAAAATCAAGTTTACACCTAGGATGTCACCCCCTGCAACATCCACCTGCAAAAAGTGACTAGCAGTGACCAGCACCTTTTTCACTCATCTGTATAAAGGCTGGTGACACTCTCCAGCCCCACAAGTAAATGGCAGGGACACCTTCCACAAGTTGCTCAGGGCCCTACCCAGCCTGGCCTTGAACACTCCCTGGGATGGGGCATCCATAACTTTTCTGGGCAAGCTGTTCCAGTACCTCACCACTCTCCCAGTAAAGAATTCCTTCCTAATATCCAATCTCAACTATCCTCTTTCAGTTTAAAACTATTTTATCTTATTTTTATCCCAAACTGCCCTTGTGAAAAGTCCTTCTCGAGCTCTGCTGTAGCCTCCTTCAGGCACTGGAAGGCTGCTGTAAAATCTGCCCAGAGCCTTCTCTTCTCCAGGCTGAACAATCCTCACTCTCTGCCTGACTGCAGAGGAGAGGTGCTCCAGCCCCGTGACCACCGTCGTGGTCTCCTCTGGATCTGCTCCAAAAACTCCACGTCTTTTCTGTGCTGGGAACCTCAGAGCTGGATGCAGTGTTCCAGGTGGGGTCTCACCAGAGCAGAGCAGAGGGGCAGAATCCCCTCCCTCACCCCCTGGCCACACTGCTTTGGATGCAGCCCAGGACACGTTTGGCTTTCTGGGCTGTGAGTGCACATGGCTGGGTCATGTCCAGCCTCTCACCCACCAGCACCCCCAAGTCCTTCTCAGCAGGGCTGCTCTCCCTCTGTCCATCCCCCCAGCCTGTGGTGATACCGGGGGTCGCCCCGACCCTTCCACTCGGCCCCATTAAACCCCAGGAGGTTCCCACGGGCCGCACTCCTGGGGCTCGGCCGCAGCGGGGGCGCACCCGCAGTGCCTCATGGGGCCCTCGGGACGCGCGGGGAGCCCGGCTCCCGGGGCCATTCCCCGAGGGCTGGCTGGCTGACGGACGGACGGACGGACACGGCAGGGGTCCATCCCCTCCCGCGCGGGACGTACCTGCACGTGCGCGCCGCCCCCGCCCGGAAACGCCCGCGCTGCCGCAAAGGAGGCTGCCTGCCGTAAATGAAAGGGCACCTGCCGGCCGACACTGTCGCGAACGCCTTTGAATTGGCAATAGAGCCCGTGTGCCGTGAGCGTGTGTCCCACGCTCCTGTGGGACGGGTGTGATACCGACAGGAGGGCTCTGCATATACACACTGTATATAGCATTTATCTTTCACAATAATCTGGCGGAGATGAACGCCTTACAATCCGCGAGCCGGTGTGATGGATCGATCGGACTCCTCTGGGCAAAGAAAAGTGTAACCCTAACAAGCGCTTCCTTTTAATCATTTACTTCAAGAGCTTTACTTTTGTTATCTCATCATACACTTACGATAAAACCAGTTAAGGCAGGATCTTTTGAAGAGATCAGATTTATCAGTTAATAGTTGAGGCTCCTGTACTTTATTTCTAAACACACTTTAAAATATTTTTCCAGTGGTTAAAAATTAAACACAAATCTAACAGCTGACACTCAAAAGAATCCCAGCCAGAGGAATTTGTCTAGGAAGGGAGATAAAACTTCATCATGCGAATGCTCCCAATTTGCTTGGTTTTCTTGTGTCTCTTTTGTCTTTGTGGATCAGAGGTAAGATATGTTTTATTGTGTTAGCAGTAATTTATTAAAACGTTTAATAAACAGTTTATTGTTATAAAAGCAAAACTACTTGATTTTTTTTTAAAAGTTTCCTTTCGTAGTATTTGTGCTTCATACATTTGTTTTAGCCCAGCCTGAATGTGTGAGGTTTGCTATTTCTCTTTCATGTTATGATTCTATCTGGGGCTTATGCTAACAGGTTTCTGGAAAATATTTTAATCATGATCCCATCCTAAACCAAATTTGCAAGCCAAGGCTGACCAGAGAAAGGTGCTGCAATTTTCCCTGCCTCCGTTTTTTGAGAAACGGGATTGCAGCCTTGTAACACGGCAGCATGGTATGTCCCACTGCCACAGGGTTTGCTGCGCGTTGTCTTTGGGCAGAAGTGTCCAGGAAAGCCAGTCTGGGCTGAGCATTCAGCACAACCCAAGTCTTTCAGAGAAATCCTGAGATAAAAATCAGCACCTGTTGTTCCCAGTGAGGAGGAACACCTAGCACAATATGGGAGTTGTGCCAAGCCGGATCTGTCTTGCAGTTTGGATTCTACTGACCCGAGAACAGCAGGAAGAATTTAATAAGATTATACAACCATGAAAAGGAGAGGTACTGGATTAAATTCTGCCCCAACAACGTCCTCACTGACTTTACTGTGGCCAGGATTTCCTCATGAGAACTTTAAACTTCAGCTCTATTGATTCAGTCGACACAGTCAAAGCTGATAAATCACATTTGAGGATTAACATTTTTCTCCCATTTTCACACAGAGCCCATCCATATATATTTTTCATGTTTCATCATTCATCCTACCCACAGATCTTAGTAAGCAAAAGCACTCAGCCCACACTGAAGTCACCAGAGAGCTGCACAAACACAGGTGCGGAGCCACTCACCCAGAGGCCGTCGGAGGGAGGGTCAGAATCTGTATCTGCAGCCCAGATATGGATTCTGGACTGTATCTGCTGTGCAAGATACAGGGAAAAAGCTGATAAGGAAGAGCATTCAATTTTCAAATTGCTGTCAGATACTTGAGATACTTGTTATTTGAGCACTCACATGGACCCTGCAAAACAAATCATTAATTATAGATTTATTTGCTTGTAAGTAGTTCATAAATATTTACTGGCGATATTTAAATCCAAAGTCAACCAGGCCAATTAAACAAATCTTAGGAAAAAAACCCCAAATTGATATTTTTTTCATTTTCTGGTGCTTAAATTCCTTTATGTTTTAATCTGCTTACAGTCCCATTACTGGGATGTATTATAAACCAATGCCTTTAAAAATGTTTATAATCTGCTCTGCACTTCAGTTGATGTTTGAAAAGTAAAGAGTGTAAAGTTTGTGGGAGATCAGTAAGAGTGAACATCACACCAGGTAAATGATCCAAAAAGGAAAAAAGAGTTCAGTAATACTGAGAAAGACAAGGTGGCCAAAGACAAGGGGATAAACACGATAAATGGCATTTAGCAACTTTTGGTTAGATTGGAAAAGGCTTACAAATGGACACTTTGCTGAGGTCAGTGAAGGGATCTGCAAAACTCTTGATGCAGTCCCTAATCTTGCTTTTATTTTAATTTTTTTTTGGTGCCTTGCAGAATGCAGCATCTAATGCTGAAGAAAACCACTTTCAACAGGTTAAGCCTGCCCAGCCAGCTGAGCAAGACACCTACCTCATAGGAGAATGCTTAAGCAACCAATACACCCACAAGTCCTGTAAAAAAGTCTTCTGTCACCCATGGGAACGATGTGTGGAGGGAAAATGCCTTTGTAAGCTTCCCTACCAGTGCCCAAAGAATGGCTCTGCAGTTTGTTCCACCAGTGGGAAGAACTTCCGTACCTACTGTCAGCTGAAGAGCTATGAGTGTCAACAACCCACAGCAAAGTTCCTGCACAAGGGAACATGCAGGCCTAAAGGTATTAACACCTCCTTTTCCAAAATTTATCAGTCACGTGTGGCTAAGGAGATGCTTACACTATTTACAGCTCAGAAAGTCTGTTCATTTTCTTGCACTAGTAACAAATGAAACTGAAGATGAAAAGGCACTGAAAATGGGCAGTATCTGTTGATTTTCATAAAATAATAAAGTGATTGAGAGGCCCAGGTCATCCTCCTGCTGGTTTTGCTACACAGACTGCTGCACAGGTCATAGAAGCAGGATCTGGCCCTCTCACTTCACGTATTACTGGCTGGTTATCAAAAGTCCCCTAAAGAAGGTCATTATACTAAAATGCAATGTGTTCTTGGTAGACTTTCAGGTACTCTTATGTACCCATTACCCTCATTTGTCCTTAAACTGGCATATTCTGAAAAAGTAGCAGGCTCAAAGACACAAAGTCAATCCTCAGAAAATTCAGGAATAATACCTGAAGCTTCAGATTCCCAATCTACTGTTCTTTCCGTATGAACTTTGTCCGTAAATACAAAATCAGTCCTGATTTGGTTTTGTGCTGTCTTTCCACTAGATACATCTATATAATATGATTTTGTTTGGGGATTTTTTTCATTTCTCTTTTTTTTTTATTTTTTAAGAAACATTTTCAGTCTCTCTGGGTCGTGGAGATTCAAGTTTGCTTCGAGTAAAACCTGTGAATCACAAGGAAGAAAGTTTTGTGTGTGCTAGTGAGTGGACTATGAATGAAGCAAATGTGGCTTGCAGGCACCTTGGCTTTGAATTGTAAGTTTGGGGAATTTATCTCTGGATAACTGCAAGGGATCTGAAAAAGTAGTGATGCTTACAGAAGTGTCAGTCACAGCCAACTGTGAAGACAGAAAACTCATGAACAGTGTATTGGCTACAATATTCTGATAAAACTTCTGAAACTGACACCTGAGAGTGAGAGCCAAAACACAGATTTTTGTGTTCTGTTACAGGTTACAATTATGCAAACCATAATTGTTTTACTTTAAAATAAAGATGAAGACCAATGTGGAGGTGTTCTCTCAGGCCTGTGTTAGGGAAAGTGCATGGATGGAGCATCCCCAGATAGCTCTGAGCAATGATCTATGTGCAGAGAAGGGTTTCTCAGGACAGCTGACAACAGGGTACAGCTCTGTTTTGCCACATACACCAGCCAGATTAACAAGAACCTGAACATGGGTTTTTTTCCTTCACCCCTTGCCCCTGCTGCCACTGCTTGCTCTGGCCCCAGGGATGGCTGAAGCCCCACAGAACTTGGTTATTTTTCCTGTGACCACACTGATGACCCAAGTTGTGTATTCAGCTCCTCATAAAGAGTCACCTCTATATCTTGTTCATAATAATTTTACACCTGTACAACTAATTTAACTTAGGTAGACTTGCCTCCCCAACCTTACTGAAAAAAAACCCTAAAAATGTCCCCAAAAAACTAAAACTGCTATTGCAGTGCCTCTCTAGGTGAGAAGCAAGTATTTCCTAGTCCTGATCAGTGTAGCTTTAGATATCAGAGAAAGGATTGCCCTGGGACAGAGCACTGAGCCCTGGAGTCTCACTGAAAGCCTCTCTAGTTACTTATTTACTCAATCCATATTTCTTCAAGGTAGCGGATACATACACTGTTAGGAGAATACTGCTCAGGTAAAGCCAAGAAAGATAAAATTTATCAATCCCAGCCATGCAGTGGCCTGAGCTTCCTCAATATTCACTGGTTTTGATGGCACCAAGGATAGCTGACCCCATGCAGGATGGTTTCCAAGTTAAGGCTCACCCATGTCCACACAGAGGTAGAGATCTGAGCTTACAAGTTTTGCTACATAAGGAGACTTTTCTATCTGTCATGACACACACTGTCTTACATAGAGCTACATACGGATTTGGGGACAGTTCTATGTCGCAACCTGCAAAAATTAGCACTTTTTCTTCCAAAGTAAACATCTCCTATTTACCCTTAGACAAGTCCATGGGAAATCTACTCTTTTTCTTAGCCATGACCAAAATTCTTGGACACTGAGGAAAATCATATAAATTCTAAACAATAAAAGCAGTGCACAACCCATGGTGAAATTATATAATTTGTTATTGTTGTTATTATTATCATTATTATTATTACTATTATTTGTATCTTCACAGAGGTGCTGAATATTACCAAGCCAATTCCAGCATCACAGAATCTGCCTTAAATTCATTACACTGTCTGCAAATAAGTTGCAGGGGCCTAGAGACAAGTCTTGCTGAATGTCACATAGAGATGAAATCAAGAGATAGTAATGAGGGACTTGTTAGCCTGCAGTGCCATGAAAATCTCAGAGGTTAGTAGTTCTTTTTCGTTTAATATCTATTTGGTGTTTTTACATTTTAAGTTTATTTTAAATAATGAGGACCTAGTTTGCTGAACTCTCAGCCACAGAAAACCTGCACTGAAACCTTTTGATTATTTTAAATCATCATTTTGCAGACTTTAAGACAATTGAGGTAATCTGGAGTCAAGACGGTCTTGAGTTTGCAAGTTTGAAATATCCCTGTTGCTCCTGAAGTATTTTCACAGATATTTCCCCAAAGGAAAATTATTTCACCCATGGTTCTGTTTGTTCCACCATCCCTTCCAAGAGTACCTATCCCACAAGTCTTCTCCCTCCCGGATTAACTGGTGAGCAGACAGGTGACAATGTCGTGCTCACGGTTTGAGGGAGGTCCATTAGCACACCAGGAGCACTGCAGCCACCCAAGCATGACTATGGTGAAACTGCTGGTGTCTCCTGGGGGGTTTAGGACACCTCAGTTTCTCACTGATAAAAGGGGAATCAAGGCCTTGTTTAGAATTCTAACAGCTTCTCATTCTCTGTAGTGAGCTTTCTTTGGGACTGGTAAGCACCAGCCTGAGATGCTGCTGACTAGAAGAGCTATGAATCATCTCAGGTTTCTCTTACAAAAGTAGTTATTCACAGACTCTTGATGAGTTCTTTCTAGAGGGGGAACCTCCATCACCCTAATCCCTTGAATCATTTATAGTGGGTTTGAACTGATCATTTCTGGTTTAGTCCTTGCCAGTCCTTTCATTAGAAGAAATTAAATTCCCTTTTGCCAGGCTACTGGAATTTGGAGGAAGAAAATAAATGGTCATGCTGAAACCCTGATGAAAAGGCAATCAAAACACTAAAAAAAAGATTCTTATTTACCTGACTGGGCCCCAGCCTACCTACTGCTGATAGGCCAAACTGCTGACAGAATCAAATATGCAGGCAGAGTATTTCCCTGGGCAATTATGAACCTAGAGTCAATTCCACACTAACTTCATTTTCATCTTGCTGCACAGCTTGTTCAGATGGGGAGTTTAACTGTGTCAACAAGAAGTGCATTTCTCTGAATAAAACCTGTGATGGAATCAATGACTGTGGAGACCTGAGTGATGAACTGTGCTGTAGAGGTAATAATTTCCATTGTCAGGTGTTTCAAAATAATTTCAGCAGAAAACCAGCCACAAAGAATTTTTACAGTGATGTAACAGCTAAATTCTGTTTTCCAGTAAGTCACTACATCAGAGCAATCAAACCATAGTTTATGTCTAGGGAAGTGCAAAAAAAAAGGCATAAAATAGCATTTTGAAGCAGGCAAGTGATCTCTTGAGAATCTGGATTTCCTCAGAGGATAAGGAAATACAATGAGATTATTTAGAAGGCTGTTAAAATTGATACAAAAAATTAGTCCTGTTAGAATGAAAAGTACTTTTACTTGGAAAAATCAATAGTAATTAAAGAATGACACTGGTTTTCCAATGAACTACCTTTTAACTAAAGTAAGATCTCTCTTAAATTTATTACTAATGCAAGATCATCCATGGAACATCTGTGAAGAGTTCCTGGCACGTTGCTTGTTCATGAGCAGTCATTCTTTCGACATCTGCAATTCCAGCTGTAAAAATTCTGATTAGAAATCAGGGATGGATCTAGCATGACCTGCATGCAGGAGAATACTTCCAAAATCTGGGTTTCAAGTGCCAAATGCTAATATGGGTTACAAATCCCATCATTACCCCTCCATAACCTAATTTTGTAGTGTTACAATTGTAAATCAGTTTAATCTGATAATTGTGGAAACACAGTCAGACTAATTTTAGAAAAAAAATAAATACATGTGATTTCATACGTCTAGTAGACATTTATTTGGATTCCACATGACAAAAATAGTGCTGTTTCAGCTGAATGGGCTGAAAACAATGCTGCCTGAAATCAAAATAAGTATTTCAACTGAGTTCAGTGGTCTTTGGATCATATTGAGATATCTGGATACTGTTAGAGAACTACCTTATTTTCTATTAAAGACAAATACCTTAAATAGTAGATTGACGTGAGATTTTAAATTAGCTCAAAAGACCCTGCCATGAATTCAAGCACTGCTTTGCTTTTGATAACATTCAAAGGGATCACAGAATTTAAAAGGAAGGGGTTTCTCAGTTTTATAATACCTTTCCATATAACCAAGAGTTTTAGAAGAAGTAAAGTATTACATCCAGTCTCTTCCTAAAAGGACTCTTGATTCCTAACCCTGCATTTAGGCATTTAGCTCATCCAACCAAAACTCAGCTTGGTCTCTGATTTGGGCGGGTGAGATTTGGCACAAGCATCATCAGTTCCTCATTTGAGGTGATCAGTAATGCTGGCAAAATTGGAAGTCTTTTGGCTGAGGTTGAGTGTGGACGTGTTATGGATGAAACTGGTACGGACTGACACCAAATCTAGCAGTACAGTACTGCAGTGGTAACAAAGATCCACATTTTTCAAGTCTTATAACTTCAAGATTTAAAGTGAGGAGAGCCAAGTATTCATTTTGTTTACGTGCACAGAGCCTGCTTTTGTAATCTCTTTATGAACAGCCAAGGTCCCGTGTAATATGGATATACATTTGGTTTATATTTTAAAAAGCTCTCTGCCAGTGTGAGGTTGCTGAACCAAATGATCCTGTGATTTACATTTGTAATTCTCCTGTGTTACAGAGTGCAAAGACAACAGTTTCCACTGTCGGTCAAATATCTGTATTCCAAATAAGAACGTCTGCAACAAAGAAATGGACTGCCTCACAGGAGAGGATGAAGCTGGAGTTCTCTGTGCAGGTTTTCTTCTGACAGATGTTTTTGTTTCCTTTCATTCAGCCCAATTTTAACTAAAGGCTACACAATGCATATTATATTATTTATTATGCAAGAATCAGTCTTCCCTATGTTATGATATGCATAGGAGGAAGAAAAGGTCATACAATTTTCTTTCCTTTCTTTCTGGAAAGGAATGACAAGAAAACTAAAGGAAGGAAGAAACAGATGATGTTTTGGGAAGCTTAAGACAGATTATGTCTTTTGTTTATGTGGCCAGCTATCAAACTGGTATCCCCTAAGAATGTGTAGAGTGGGCGAGCAGGAATACTTTGCTCACAAATGAGGAATTCAACTAGTTTGTCAATATAATAATTCTTCTGTGCTGTTCCCTTCTCTGTTGAAAAGATTATGCTTTGTTTTAAATTAGAATGTTTTCCTTGCTCTCATCAGAGAAAGTCTAAGACCAAAAAAGTAAAAACTATTGGTAAATGGTAATTAGTACAGGTAAAATGAACTCTAAATGTAAACATTACTGTCAGTGACATGAGAACAGACACAATGCTCAGCCCCCATTTAGGGACTGAATTCAGTGGGCACTTTGTTTGAATAAAAGCTGACAAACCAGATTCAGCAAGCATTTAATTTACCTCTCGTGTTGAATATCCTCTCTTACCCTGTTAAAGGAGGCACACAGTACTCAACAGCATAATCTAAATTGGGGAGAAAAACACAGTACTCAAGAGCATAATCTAAATTGGGGAGAAAAACCAAATAAACACCTATTACTTAATGCTCCTTTGGGTTTTAGAAAGTTTCAAAGGTTGATGGGCCAGGAGGAGAAATTTCAGTGGTTTCTGGTAGAGGAGAATGGGACATCTCTTTAGAGATCACAAACAAAAAAAGGGCAGTTTCTCAGGGTTTCCTGGAAGAAGGGCTCCCTAGGCTTGGAGAGCAAGTAGATGTGTAGTTACAAATGAGTATCTGCTGGCTGTAGGTCATTTGTAGGCTGAGGCAGCTAAACAGTGCCTAGCAGGAAAGGAAACAGCAGGCACCAGGCTGGAGAGTATTGCTCTCCATGAGAACAGTATGCCCTTATGCATTTAAAATGTGTTCCACAATTTTGGCACACAAACATAGATTCAAGTAAATGTCTGCCAATAATTTAAGTATTTTGTTATTCTACTATAGGCAAAGAAGAAGTTGCTGAAAATGACAGTATGGATGAAGGTAAATGTAATTAGCCCTCCAAAATCAACAGCATACCCTCTTATTAGTGACTTTCTAGCTACCAGCCAGCTGCTCAGATCTAGAACACTCAGATATTTGGACTTTGTGATTTACTAATGTACACTCTGGGACTTACTGTTCGGCTTGCTTTCCAATGATTTCAAGAACCCCCTAATAATTCATCCTGGCTGAAGACCTACATCTGCATGTTTTGGCAACTGGTAAACTCTCAGCTGAGGTAAACTCTCAGCAAATTGAGGGGAACATCCTTAAAATTATTTACCTGAATGCAGGCAGCATTGGGAAATTGAGAGAAGTAATGTGATCCTAAGACACAAGCAATTTTCAAAGCAAAAACAGATGCCAAAATTTTTGATCTTTGTTTTCCTGCTATTTCAGCTACTGGCATATTTGCAGCACTCAAATTTTCAAGATAAAGATAAGCCTGTCTCCAAATAGAGAGAATGTATACCTGAATTCTGAGATACATTTTTCCTTTTTGTTAAAGAAAGAAAAATGATAAAGACACTTCTTCCCCAAGTGCACTGTGGTGTTAGAAATCACACACTAACTCGACGGAAAAGAATCATAGGTGGAGTGATTGCAAGAAAGGTAAAAAAAATAACCTTACCAGATATGAGTTTGTTCAGCATTGATTTAAATGGGCATTATTTGCTTTCTGTTAAACTTAAGGAAATAACAAAATCAGCTACAACACTTATTTTTTGCAGCAGTAGTGGCATTGCATTGAATGAAAGTAAAGAGAAGCACAATTTATGAAGTAAAATATGGAGTTACAAAACTGACCATTGTAGTACAAGTAGACACTGAAAATTACTCAGTATAACAATTAATACTACAGCTAAAAATAACAATTCTGGCAAAATGGAATTAAAATTTGCGTCTTTGAAAGAGAATACAGCAAAAATATATTCAAACCAGGTCAGACCCCACCATCTGTTTCTCTGACTACAAGGGGTTTCATGATTGACAGCTGGAGGGAAGGAGGCATTGCAAGTCAGAAGATTGAATGCAATTACTGAATTTTAGTATATAAATCCTTTATATCTCATGGAGCCCAATTTACAGCTTCTGGATAGCAGATCTTTTATTTAAAATCGGACATAGTCAAGGAGATTAGGTGATGCCAAGAGCTGTTTTTCCCTTTATGCACTAAAAGTTGTACAACTGTAATGATTTCTCATTATTTGTGTTTTTTGATTGAATAGGGTGAATTCCCTTGGCAAGTGGCAATTAGAGACATCAGCAGTGAAGGTCCAACAGTGTACTGTGGAGGGGTTTATATTGGTGGCTGTTGGGTTCTGACTGCTGCTCACTGTGTCAGGTAAAAACAAAAAACTCTGAAATTACTTACTTACTGCAAGGCAGAAAGATTGATTTGGATATTACTGCCCTTCTCAGCTACCTGTTTGTTAATTTCTATTTGTCTGTTGAACAGAACAGTTTAAAACACTGACTCACCCACATGAACGATGAGGAAGATTCAGGGAAAATAGTGTGTTGTGGCAGTGAATAAAAAGATAAAAAGTAACGATGAGTTTGAAGTGACATGGCATACTTCAGTCAGATAGCAGACAGGCAGGAAAGGTTCATTGTAACCACTCTGCTTGAAATTAAATACAAGGGACCTCTTCTCCATCTCTACCTTGGGGAAGTCCAGGACCTGTTCCCAGAGAATGTCCCTGGGTTCATATATTCCTCAGAACAAGCCAAGAGCAGACATGTAAGATTTGCCAGTCCCATCCACATCTGCTCACTCTATTATCAGAGCAGCATGAACACCTGGTTTCTTTTTGTCACAACACTAAACAGAGCCTGGCTTTAACATAATTTTCTGCATTAGTTGCAGTACTCAGCATGTGTCACCTGTCTTGAATTTGCTACACTTCAGAAAAACTTGGGAATTAAGTCCAGAAAGAAAATACATGTATCTAACGTGAATTTTTATTTTACAGAAACTTCGATAAAATGCAACATTTTGCAACTTTAAACTAGTTGAAATGTAAGTTCTTGTGTTTATCTGGCTGTTTTTTTTCCAGGGCAAATAAAGTCCATCTCTACCTTGTCTGGGTTGGAATGCTGAATACAATAATGTACAACAAAGAGACAAATACTTTCAAACTAAACCAAGTGATAATTCATGAAAATTACAATGCATCAACTTATGAAAATGACATTGCTCTGCTGGAGCTGAAAGGTTCTGGGCATGGAGAATGCTCCCTGGAAGACAGCAGCATACCTGCCTGTGTCCCCTGGTCAGAGTACATGTTCAAGACTGGTGACAGATGCAAGGTTTCTGGATGGGGACTAGAGAAAGGTATTTGGTTTAGTGCTTGCTACAGGAATGTATTATTTGTATAACTCATTTTCTAATTGTGGTGAGCTTTTATTTTGAAAAAGCTGAAGAATAGCTGTGCACAAAGCAGTCAGAAGAGGCTGAGTACAGAAAATGTAGGCTGTGGTTTGGCACTCAGGTATCACTGTTGGGTTTTGTTTTCTGTACTGCTTCCTCTGCTGTTTTAGCCACTTAGATTGATATGGAGGACATCCCTGGATGAAAACTACCCCAACAGTAGGAAATTTTCCTTTTGTTCATCTAATAATTGCATTAGCTGTGGAGACCTGTTAACAACATGTAATAGATGGTGTTTGTTAGCTCACAGGGGCCCATAGTCACAGCCTGTCCTCTGTCCCCTTCCCAGCAGGATCTGAGCTGCAGCCAGCAGTCATGAAACTCAGCACGTCTTGTCACTGCCATGCTTGGGTTAAGCCCAGAGAAGCTTGCACGAGGCAGATAAGCCAAGTATAATCATGCTTTCAAAGATTTGGGAAGCATTTGTTTTGTATCACAGCATTCCAGCCAGGCATTGGAGCTACCAAATACTGGTTGTGAGGTTTCTCCTCTCCATACTCAGTAGCATCCACCCAGCAAATGCAAAGTTGGGAATTGCTAGAAAACAGAGAACAAAACAGAGTATCTCTTTAGATTTGTGAATACATAGTTCACCTGTATCTACAGTAACTGCTCCACAAAGATAGAGCCAAGTTGGAAGAAAGGTAAAAAGGATGAATCACAGCCACATCTCCATTTCACAGAAAGTAATATACCAGTTTCCAAGTGCCTGGAAACCTTGATATGGAAAACACAGGAAAAAAGCCCCTGAAGAATACAAGGAAATGGAAGGGGTGAAAATGTCACATGAAAGTATTGTAGTTAACACTGCAATTAAACCACTCTGCTTTTATTTTGAAATATATGGCCAATGTACTGTAATTCATATGGGGTAAATGTTAGTGGCAGTTTAAGGTTTCCGCTTTATAATACTGAAGATAATATTCTGTAAATAAGTAAATAACTAACTTTCAAATTATTATATTAAATGTGTCTGGTGTGTACTTACCATTTTAAATTTTGAAAATATTTTTTTTTCTTTTCTAGAGTACAAAAAACAATTTATCCTCAAGTGGGGAAATGTTAATTTATTTCACAATTGTTCTGAATTGTATCCAGGACGATTTTTTAAAAAAATGGCATGTGCAGGTAAGCATCAATTTTCTTACTATAATTTCTCTACCATCAAGGTCTCAGTTTAGGCCAGATATATTGGCTGGGAATCTTCTAGACTTAAGGAAGACAATAAACCCACTACCACAATACCACTGTTGGCAAAATGTCAGCCACTGGAGCCTGTGGCATCCACCATTATATACCTATTCATAAAGAGAGTTCAGGTGACAGCATGACAAGCTTCTATGACTATATGGGCAAATTTTTGCATGTAATTTGAGTTATGTTTTCTAAATACACAAGCACTCTACAGCCTACTGAACCTCCTACCTTTACTCTATTCGATTCTGATTCAGCAACATATTTAAGCTACTGCCTGTCCTGGAACACACAGCCTGTTGACTAGAATGTAACTATTCATCTGCTTAGACATTTGCCACTACCATACTGCATCCCAGGAAAATACAATTAACTTTTCAGACTTAGATTAGTCTGGTCAGGAAACCGGTTGCCATTCCTAGTATTAAAATGAGGATTTTGAATACACATTTTTGCTTCCCAAGTGACAAAAAATGTTGCCAAATACATGACTAAAAAAGAAATGAGTATTCAACTTACAGGGCAGATGGTTTCAACTGTTAGATCAAAAAGTAAAGGCAATATTTAAACAAACTACTCAACAAGAAAACAAAAACCATTCATGATAAATTCAGCATGTCATCTGTAAGATACTGGGCTTATTTACTGCACCAATTCTGTAACTTATCTCTTTTTTCTTCAATATATTTCAAGTGATCATACTTTACCACAAGGGGAAAATGACAGTACCACATGAGACACATTCAGAAAGGGGATCTCTGGGGTTAACTTTCCCTCCCTGATGCAAATAAAAACTTTAAGGGCTGGTATCCACAGGAATTAGTAATACAAGCATTAATTAAACTGATTAAAGGTAATAAAATCTTGTTTCATAGGATTAGTAATCCCAACTCTGAAAAGTTCATGTAACTCTTTCTCAGAAATGTAGAGATTCAGAAAAGAGCTTACATTTTTAAAAGCTTGGGGACCCATGCTTTGTATGGGCTCCTTCATACTAGGACAGTCAACCAAGCAGAAGAGAATAGTAAGGGTGTTAGAAATTAATAAACTTTTATGGAGTATATAGGAAAAAAGCAAAAATCACATTCTAGCTCTGTAGCAGCATTTCTGTTTATATCACATCCATCTTGATTCATTTTTTTTTAATAATTTTCATTATTTTCTGACCTGCAAATGAGTAGGTTTGTGAACACTGAAGCATAAAGGGCACTGGATCCTGCAAACTTGTGCCTCAGGGCTGCTACCTGGTGTTCCTAAAGGTCCTTCCTGAGACCGACCGTGCAGTGGGGGCACTTACAGACAGTTGCTCTCTCTGCCATCCCAGGATTCATGTGCTCTCCTTCTTGTACCTGCCCATCTGTTTTCATAAAGCTGGTAAAGAAAATTATTATACAGATGAAACTGGACAATGGATTACTGGGTAGAGAGGACACCAAAGGCAGACACGGAGGCGTACACATATTATGGTATCTTCACTTCCAAAGGAATCAGTCTACAAATCTTTTTACCTTGTTCCATTTTTATTGGCTACTTCCTACTGTAGGCAGTGTGGCTGAATTATTCTCTATTGCACTGGGTAAAACAAGACTGATGAAAAAGCAAATGAGAATTTGGGCCAGCCACAAGTATAAAGAGAGGCCCTGCACTTGAAATGAGAAGTAACAGACTTGAAGAGGTTCAGAATCTCCTTTACTGGTGACCATTAGGCAAACACCTGTCAGGAAGCGACACGGACCTGAAAAATCTCCTGAGCTCTGCCCTGTGTGCCAGCTTCTACCTTAACTTAATTTCGCTTTTTATTTCCTCTTCAGGTACTTACGATGGCTCCACAGACAGTTGTAAAGGTGATTCAGGAGGCCCTCTGGTCTGTTTTGATGCAGAGAACGTGGCCTACGTCTGGGGTATTGTGAGCTGGGGTGAGAACTGTGGGGAGGCTGGTCACCCTGGTGTGTACACACAGGTTGCCAGCTATTATGACTGGATTAGCCACCATGTGACAAGGGGTCTCATTTCGCGGTACAATATCTGAAGCTCGGAAAATGAAATGCTTCCTTCATATCACCCACGCAAAAATAGTCCTTTTTCACAATCTGCAGTCATGTAACTTAGCAACAATCAGTACAAATCTTTAAGGAACATATTTTGAAAATTTTTAACACTCTATGAATATCACAGTTTTGCAGAGCCTGTGGGAAGAGAATTTTACAGGCACAAGTCCACAGCAAAAGTCTCTAATAAAAGAAAATATTAAAATATATTTTTCTTGTTATTTTGGATTTTTTTCCACTTTTCACATTGCATTTCAGTTGCTGTTGTTTATCTAACCAAAAGAGACAAGGATACTGGAAGCAATGGTTGGAAAATTACTGCACTGGCAATATGTGAACTTCACAGAAAGGACAGCAGCCAGGCTGCTTTAAAGAGCTTACATCATCTCAAGGTCTAAGTCATCAGAAAGCCTCAGGAGGTGCCTTGCTTGGCACTTGATTCCTCAGGCTTATTGCAGAAGTACACTTCGGACCATCTATTAATCCACAGATTGGCTATGACCATGAGATTTGTTGCAATGCAACAATTACTCAAATAATAAATCTGCTTGGTAGTTTTTGCAGCTACAGACTCAGACAATTCATATCTAGGTAATATACATCATCTGATCATCTAGCCTGGGGCAATTTTTGTAGCTCTAAGTTTTATTAATTTAACAGCAGCTGGACACAAACAACAAAGGAATTTTAAAACTTAGATCTTCAACTTAAAAAAAGATTTTATTTTTACCTAAATAAAAAGCATCTTTACTATCTTAAGATCTCTGTGTATGTATATATATATTTCAGGCACCCAGCAAACTCTCAACACCGAGTTTTACTCTATACACTATCACACACTGTATATGTGTGTATATATTTATACACACACACAGTTTATATAACAACATAAATATATAAAAAGTCAATACCTTACACATATAGACTTAATTCTACAAAACCAAGCAGGAGATCTAAAGTTAGACTCGTTGCTGTCATAAAGAAAACATCAGACTATACATAATACCCTCACATTCGGCAAGAGCTATGCACAAAAAGTGTGCAAAAATTCTTTTTGAAGCAGTAGAATTTGATTTGTGGATTGGTACCATCAACACAAAACTCACATAGCTCCAGCCAGTTTTATGAAAATGTTCAATAGCTTTAGAACATTCTTCACTGTATTCTAATGACAAATACTTCTAATATCTGTTTTACTTTATTCCTCTAAATTAGTTATCCTGTTGAATAAATGGCATATGTTCACACAACACAGTTGTTGTGGTGGTATTTTTTCTACAATTCACCACAGTCAAACAACAACAATTTTTACATTTTCATTGACTTTTTCTCATCTTCCAGACTTGTAAAAACCCCACAGCAGCATGAGTTTGTCATGAAAAGACACTGTCAGTCACCAAAATAATTAAAGTAAGAGTATGAATTGCTTCTCACACACACCACCCCATCGACAAGGTTCCCTGTTTAGGAAAGCATTTAAGTATATTGCCACACAGAAATTATTTTGCTGAATTAGGGTCTTGGTAAAGAAATCCTAAATAGGAAAAAGCTGGACAGGTGTACAAAGAGCTCCCTCTTTTGTTTGACTTTCTCTGAAGAACTGTTTCCACCGATTTCTTCAGTTAACTACACATAATATTAAATACTGAGACTGCAAATAAAAAAACCCCAAAACAGTAGAATATGTATCTTTACGCTCTGTCTGATCTGAAAGTCTCTTGGTTCTCTTTCCATTTCTTATTCTTCTTTACATGTAACTTTTGCCCTGAAGTCAAGTATTACTTTTTTCTGAGGAATTCCACACAACATCAGAGTTTTCATCACAAAAATTAAAACTATTTTCACGTGGTTCCACTTCGGCTCATCTGTGAAGCATCTAGCATTTAAACATAAAATTTTAAAAAATTCTCAAAACCAAACACGACGTTTACCAAGCAAGTTCATTTTGGTCTGATTTTTCTTTTGAACAAATCAGAGTGGACTTTTACCGTTTAACAGATATACTTTCATTTTGCTCTGTTTTACAACCTCGCCTTGCACTTTTGACGGTGTCATGAGAACCACTCGCACGTGTAAAACATGACCGGGTCGGTTTCCTTCCCACCGATCATCTCGAAATTCGGTACCTCCCGGGGCCCTGCTCAGGGCCAGCGCCAAGGTGCCGAGGTACAAGGGCAGGCTGTGCTTGTCGCTGCCCAGGTTTAGAAGGCCCCACACGGCCCAGGGGACACGGTGCGCTCCGCGGTGCTGCCATCGGGCGGGCGGCCGGGGAGGCCCCACCCCGCGGGCCGGGCGCACGGGCGGGGCCGCGGGGACCATGGCGGCCGTGGCCGTGGTGGCAGCGGGCCGGGCCGGGCGGGCGGCGGAGGAGAAGGAGGAGGAGGAGGTGGCTGCTTAGCGGGCTCGGCATGGCCCGCGCCCGGCTGTCGCTGCTGC
>VXAD01009840.1:835091-901964 GCA_013399195.1 Dicrurus megarhynchus | reverse complement strand
GGCCGGCGCGGGGCCAGGAGGCGCCGCAGACCCCGGACTGGAGGATGACGCTGAAGACGATCCGCAATGGCGTGCACAAGATCGACATGTACCTGAACGCCGCCCTCGACCTGCTGGGCGGCGAGGACGGGCTCTGCCAGTACAAGTGCAGCGACGGTGAGCGGGGCTGGCGGCGCGACCCTTGTCCCGGGCAGGGCGGCCGGGGCTGTGCTTCCGCCGCGGCCCAGCGCCGCTCCCGGGGCAAACCTCACTGTCGAGTTCTTAGCGGCGTACATATCTATAAATACATGTGTGAACCTCGGCAAGAAAGCTCTTGTACGTGTATGTGTGCTTAAATACATGTATAACATGCATACCCGTAAGCAGTTCTCCTGACGTGACTTTTAAATAGCTCCTTTTAAACGTCTTCAAGACGTGTGCCTTGGAGAAAGGCTTATTACTGTCAAATATGTAGCTGATGTGTACAGGAAAAAACCCTGGAGTGGGAAGAATTGTTTCCTCCCAGCTGGTTATTTACGAGCACTCCTGAGCATTTCGGTTTGGGACAGAAAAGCTGAAATCTGAGCTATGGAATATGTTCTTCCAAAGTCACGCTTGAATAACAGGTTTTAATGGCAGCCGCGCTTGCCAGGGGAAGGAATGCGTCCTGCTATTTGTAAATCCTGCTGCTACCAGCAGAGGACATCTGTGCTGCTTCCCTGCGTTTCAGCTGCCTGATTTACCTGAGCAATAATGGAGGCAGCTCAAGTGGGCGTGACCCGATAGATGATGATGGTTATTATTATTATTATTATTATTATTAGACTTATTATTAGGAGAACCCTGCTTGAGCAAGGCGTTTGGACCAGATGACTCACCGTGGTGCCTTCCAACCTGACCCATTCTGTGATCACCTCCCCTGCCGTGCCCATCCCGGATGCCAGGCAGGCAATGCTCCAGAAAGGGGATTTCTTTCCAGGCTTTTCACTGGCGCTTCAAGAGCACTCCGAAATGGGAGGCTCACACAGCCTGTCGTGGTGGAATGATGTCACACCCAGTTTACTCTGTTGGATTATTTGTTAAGTCAGGAAGTGAGTCTGGTGGTGACACCCTGGCTTGGCTCCACAAGAGTGGCCAGGACACTGTGACATTTACACTCTGTACTAGAATATGCATCTTTCAAATGTGGTTTTTTTAAATTCTCCATTACTTTTAATTGTGGACTCATTTGTTTCCAGTACTGAAATGAGCTGGAGGGTCATTTTTTAAATTAACTCCACAGTCTTCCTTAACTTGGGATGCAGAATTCCTTGGCTTGCTGCACTAGCAAGTGTTCAGGGAGATGTGAGTCTAGCAGTCTCTACTAATTTAAATTCTATTAATGTTACAGCTGTAGAAATAAAAATAATGTTTCATTCCAGTTAAGAGAAAAAAATCAGAGAACTACTGTTGATTGCATATAAAGCATAGAAGTATTAATGAATTTACACTAAAGTACTCTGTTAATATACTCCTATATATTGCATGCTTAACCAACATGTCAATTTTAGTAATTTTTTTTTTTTTTCTTAAACTTGGGAAGCAAACATTGACACTTGCTCAGGTGACTCGTCCCCCTTTCTAAAAAAAAATTATATAGTACCCTTAAGTTGTAATTTGGAAAGAATTGTTGATAGGCACGTGCCTGAATATATTTTAAGTTAAAAGTATAACTGATACTACCTTGAGCCAAACAAATGTCTGTGGTGAGTTTTAAAACTACTAAAATCCTATGCAAAAAAATAGCTAATTGAGACGTGATAAATTACCTTTTTCAGGATCAAGGCCTGTTCCTCGCTATGAATATAAACCATCACCACCAAATGGCTGTGGATCCCCTCTGTTTGGAGTTCAGGTATTTCCATTGTGGGGCTTCTTTGTGCTTCTTTCATACATCAGCCTTCCTCAGTGTAGATGATTTTTTCCAACCCCCCTTCTGAGACAGCATCCATATACAAGGTCCCTGTTCTTATCAGCTCCTAACACATGCTCTGGTAACAATATATGGGAAGTGTTAGTATTGTAAATGAACATAGCATAAACATTTTCAAATATTACAAGCATAAAATGTAATGTTGGTGATTAATTTCTTGGGTTTTGAATGTTTGGTTTCGTATTTTGTTTGCACAGTCTCGAAAGCATTGAGAAACCGCAGCTGTGGCCCTGTGAGAGTGGAGGGTTTGGCTCTTGCTGTCCTTACTGACACTAAACCATTTTCCTTAATGCTACAAAGAAAAGATGAGTTAGCTTGTTGTCCTCCAGCTTAGGGACTTTCTCTTTTTTCCCCCCACTCTGCCCATCCACCACCTCAGAGCATAAGCTGGGGCTGGGCAAGAGGTTGGGAGGGGACACCGCTGGGGCAGCAGACCCACACTGAACAGAGGGAAATTCCATACTACATAGTGGTGCTCAGCAGTAAAAACTGGAGCAGTGGGAGAAGGTGGGGAGGGGGTGCTGGTAGAGCTGTGTATGACTTCCAGGTGGCCGTTGGTCAGAGACTGGCTTAGTGTCCCCTCTGCTTGTGAGATGTGGTGAATGCTTTTTACACTGATTATTTTGGGACATTTTTTTCTTCTTTTATTCATCTATTAAACTGCCTTTATCTCAACCCATCACATTATTTTTTAATTTCTAACTGTTACAGTCTGTCCATAGGTTATATTTTTCTTAACTGGAATACCAACACAGAGTGTGTGTCTGTGTGTTTTCTTCACAGTTTGACATCGGTATCCCTTCAATGACAAGGTGCTGCAATCACCATGACAGATGCTATGATACTTGTGGCAATAAAAAAAATGATTGTGATGAGCAGTTTCAGACCTGCCTCTCAAAAATTTGCAGAGATGTACAGAAAACACTTGGAATCTCAGAGAGTGTCCAGGGTAACTGTGAAAAAGCCTTTATTTTTTTTCAAGTTCAACCCAAGCTTAACTTGGCAAAGAATCTTTGTGCAGTGCAGCAAGGCCACATTTTCATAAGCTGGTGAAAGATGCTTTGTTCTGTCCCTCTGCTGTGCAGCCCAGATGCTTGTACAGCAGAGCAGTGACACAGCATAGGAAAATGATCAGGGTTAAAACCAACTTTGAGTTAAGGTTAATTTTAACTTAAAGTGAAAAAATAATGCTGCCCATTTTGGAGTATGAATATGGGAATACAACTTGATCAAAATGCATGTATAATTCTTGCATTTATTGTAACATAGCTGTAAAATGACTGTTCTGCTGGGTGATGTCTAAATATCTACTATGTGATTGCTAGTAAACTGTAGGAAAACACAGAATCTTCTCCTGTTATGAAATAAGATATTAATATATTGTCATAGTGGAAGTAGTTAATGCTGTCCCCTAGTGAATAAATGTTAGGTTTCTTAGTAACAGGCCATATGATATTCCTTCAGGTTGTTGGCCTGCATCTGATACATGACATAACCACTTTTTAACTTGGACAATGTCACTTCCACAGTAAATACTCTCACTGAGAGCAGTTACGTTTTTAGAACAACGCTGTGTTTGAACTTTTCAAATTTATTTAACTGTAAATAAATTGTCATGTTAGTCTTTAGTGTCAGAACTGGTGAATATTTGTTCAGTTCTGTTGAGCTGATGTTAAAGATAGCAACCTCTGTATGAACTGGGATGCAAAGAGTGAGGAGGTAAACCAGTTCTTTCATCTTTCTGAGACTCAGTATGTTTTTAACAGAGATAACATTCCACGTGCAATGAATTTGCATTTTGTTTGGCATATAAAAAATCTTCACTCAAAACCTAAATGACGTGTGTTGGTTCAGTCTTTCATTTGACAGTCTATTTGCTATGCCCAGAGAAGATTGCTTCTTTCTTAGAGTCATTCCCAGTTTGCCAGAGTTTTCTCTTGTTAGTTTTATATTCCACTCAAAGAGTACTTTTAACTGAACTCCTCTTTGCTTGCAGCTTGTGAATCAACGGTTCAGCTGCTGTTTGATGCAGTTATCCATTTAGGATGCAAACCATACCTGGATAGCCAGAGAGCTGCCTGTATGTGTCATTATGAGGGCAAGACAGATCTCTGAAAGAAGCTGCTGTGATCTCACCGTGTAGAAAAAAGCCGAAGATTCAGCTGAAATGAAGCAAAGCTTTGGTTAAAAACATTTACGCTTTTCAGACAGTAATATATTAAACACTGACATGAATTTACTGATTTGAAGATCACTACAATATTCATGTAAAAAAGAAACAAGTCGTCTTTCTCTCTGTTTTATGCCAGAAGCTTGGGAACTGAAATTGCTTTTCTTTGGTGTATGTCCACCTAGGGCATGCTGTTGTAAAACACTGGTGCCATTTTAATGTTCCCAAGAAAACTCCACAGTGGGGACGTCAGAGACACCGAAGAGTTATATTGAATTCTCAGGTGATTTTTAACACAGGTCAAATTTTAGGTTTACTAGCAGTTGAAGCATCTGATGGGTTCAACAGGGAAGAGCGTGTTGTGTGTACCAATATGACACCTCACACAGCCTGTACTTGGTGTGTTCCTGCTGCAGTTGCCTTCAGTTCTCTCCAATGTATGTGGTCCGGCAGGTTTGTTAACAAAACAAGGAAAATGCCCCAAGCCCATGTACGTGCACTACATATTTCTACCTGATTCTATACCAATGCCTTACTTCTGCAGCACTTTTCAGATCAAGTACGTTGATCCTTTTAAGGGCTGTCCAGTAAAATGAACAGTTTGCAGCCTAAGGATATACTTTTGATTTGACAAAATGGTGAAATGTAGTTTCTATGTTATTTTTTAAAAGTTCATCAAATGTCTATTTTTGAATAAAACATTTTGTGTTGTGTATTATATGCACAGAAAGGATATATGTACAAATATGTTGATTTATATTTCTGTTGTGGTGCAACTTGACTACTGTATTCATCTTTGCTTTCATGTAGTCTGTTCTGATGAAAACTAAAAGCAAGTTCTACAGTTAAGATCAGTATGTCCAACAAACTTCTTTATTTAAGATGCCCTCTGTGAGGCTGATGGATAAGTGCGCCTGTACTTCTGTCACCCGTTCCCTCTCTGACTTCTCTAGCTAAAATCACCTGATGTCTGAATTATTTGGGGTCTGCTCTCTGTACTCAGCTTTCGTTGCTTATCTGCAGGTGTCAGTCAGTCAGTTAACTTCTGCATTAGGTCCTCTGTAAGAAAGATAATGATTTGCTTTTGTTAAAAAGCAATTCTGCTTTAGATATCCACAGGAGAGGAATGAAAATTAAAATATTGCATCTGTGAACAGGTAATAGAAACTAAATGCATAAAATTCACTGGACTCATGGACTATAGTGTGATACAATTTTGTGTGGTTTTTACCAGTTGTGTTTTTGGGTTATTTGTCACTAGAGCTTACTGTACATGACAGTGAATGTAAGGGCCTCATAAAAAAAAGTTTATGCTAAAGTTCTTTGGTCATGCCTCAAGGTTTCTTATTTGTGGATATGAAATAGCACTACAAGAGAAGTATTACTGTAGAGTTTTACAAAACTTTGCTAGATGAACTTGTAGTTCTTCTTAATTTGGTGACATTTGTTTTTTACCATAGAATTGAAACAATTCTGAATTACCCTGGAATTCCATGGTTGTAACCCTAAAAATCTTTTTAACTTTAAAGCAGGGAATGGTAATGGCATTGTTTGTTTAAAATGACAAAAGTACCACAATGAGTCCAAACCACTATAATTCAACTAGATGGCTTGTTGAGTTTGGTACAAATGGGCTTAAACTAGGTGCTTAAATGAATGCGTGTCCTGGGTTTGGATGGGATAGAGTTAATTCTCTTCCTAAGTAGCTGGTGCAGGGCTGTGTTCTGGATGTAGTGTGAGAATAATGTTGGTAACACACTGAGTTGTTGCTGAGCAGGGCTTATCTTAAATCCAGGACTTCTCAGTTTCCCATACTCTGCCAGTGAGGAGGTGCACAAGAAGCTGGAAGGAAGCATGGCCAGGACAGCTGACCCAAACTGCCCAAAGGAACAGCTCACACCATAGAGCATCATGCCCAGTATATAAATAGGGAGGAGTTTATATCCTGATCAGCCAGGAGGCACCGACTGCTGCTTGGGGACTGGACAGGGGGTGGTGAGCAACTGTATTGTGTGTCACTTGTCTGTCTTGGAGTTTATTCATCTCTCTCTTTATCCTTTTCATTTTTATTATTATTTTTATTTGTTTACTTATTTTCAGTTACTAAAGTGTTCTTACCTAAACCCATGAGTTTCACTTTTTCTGATTCTCCTCCTCCCCATCGCGTGTGTGTGTGTGTGCATGTGTGTGTGTGTGCATGTGTGTGTGTGTGTGTGTACACACCTACACTTAGTCACTGGCTGGGGTTAAGCCTTGACAAAACAGAAAATTTTCACTGTTGGAAAGAGCTGGGTTTTGTTCTGACAAACAACCTGTACTGACCTGTAATTATACCATGAAAGCCTCCGAGAGTTTCTTTCAAACCATGTAGAACACTAAAAAGAGCTTTAATACTACTGGATAGCACTTTGATAGTTCCGCTTGCAAACCACAGGAGGCATTTAACTTCTTCCAGGGAGTCTTTACTTTGCACAAGCTTTTCCTGTAGCAGAAATCCTTGATTAGAGTTGCGTATTTATATATATATATATATATCTGTAAAAATGTAATGCTTGTCCTGGTTGTGGCAGGCATAGTTAATGTTTTTCTTAGGAGCTGATACAATGCTGTGTTTTGGATTGAGGATGAGAATAATGTTGACAAAACACAGCTTCTCCTGCCAGTGAGGAGGCTGATGTGCACAAGGATTTAGGAGCAGACACAGCCAGGACAGCAGACCCCAGCTGACCCAAGAGATATCCCACACCATATTGAATCATGCTGAACAATAAAACTGTGGGGGGACTTGGCCAGGGAAGGGCACTGATCACTGCTTGGGGACTGGTTGGGCATCGATCAGTGGGTGCTGAACAACTGTACCGTGTGTCATTCGTCTTGTATATTCTTTTATTACTATTTTCACGTCCTTTTCTGTCCCGTTAAACTGTCTTTACCTTTTTTTCTGATTTTCTCCCCCATCCCACTGGGGGGAGTGAGTGAACAGCTCTGTGGTGTTTAGCTTCATGCTGGATTAAAGCATAACAATACTATATATAGTGGCTCATTTAACTCAATACCGCATGTTTTTGTGTTCGGTAATACTGTACAGCAGTGTGTCCACAATCAAACTTCCTTCTTCAGACTGCAGTTCTGATCCATCATAACGCTTTATCCAAAAAATACCCACCTACCGAGGAGCCACTGCAACAATCTAAAAGTGTTTCTAAACATCTAGGCATGCCTCACAAAAAACCTTTCATAAATTACAATGAGCTGGAATCGCACAGCAGCCCAACGCTACCTCAGGCTGCACACACTGCGATCAAGTGACACACTGTGCCTCATCTGAACACAGCCGGCTGAGTCTGCTCAGCCTCCGGCGAAACAAAGCAGAAAAAATGTCTGTCTTACGAGGATCTAAGCGAACCGCTGGACTGAGGAACACGGCAGAGCCCTAGATTTTGGTTCTACAGCTGCTACTTCGCACGGGAGTCTTGCTGCCAGTGGGTTCAGGGGCAGCTGTGGGAGCTGGGGTTTGCAGTTGCAGAAAAAGTAATCTGTTTTATAGGAGTCTGAATGTCACCCAGTATAAGATGCAAAACTTGTGGTAGTGCCATGTTGTAACTAAAGTATGCACAAAGACAATTGAAACAAAGTTTTATCTTGATCCAGCTGCCTACTGGCAGTCTGAAGGTAACAAGTCCGAACAAGGGAAAAACAAGCAAAGGTAATTAAAAATACCCATGGCTCCTTTAACCAAAGGGAGACATCTGGTCTAAAATCTTTACCCATGCAAGAAGCCTGTGTAAGACCAGACTGGGTAAAAATGCCCATGATTCCACTCTAAATCTGCTTTTTTTTTGTGCTTGTAGCAGCACTCTCTTAAGCGCACATTCATATCTGCGTTTATCTCTCTAAAAGTAGGCTGGATAGAAAATTCACATCCCTCTAGCGTACAATCTGTAAAGCTCTTATACAGAAGAATTGGTTTTTGTCATTGGCTTTGGTTTAGAAACTTGTTTGTTATGCAATTGACCAGTGACCGGTAAACGCCGCATAATTCCCGGCTGGGAATATCAGCACTCGTTAAGATACCTGGGCACTCTCTCCAATACCTTGTCACTCGCCTCGCAGTTCTGAAATCATCAAAGAGAACTGACGTGAGAACAGAGCAAAGCTGCAAAATGATCCACGCATCCAAACCTCTCAAGGGTTGTGTGGTGCCCGAATGAAAACGCATTTTGAGGAACAGGAAAGGAAATAGTATGTGCCTGTAATGGGAATTTCAGTGCAGTTTTGAAAAATTTCAGCTAAGTGAATACGGGCGGCTCTCACCGTATTTCAGGACGAGGGTTTTGTGTAAGAGGGCGCAGTTACTCGACCACGGTCGCTGCAGTAGCACCACAGCAGCACAGGTAACACACGGCGCACTTGAACACCTCACCCTTCGGCTTTCACGGCTCCGTCCCTCGTCCCGTTCCTGGCGGAGGCGGCCAAGGAACGGGGGGGGGGCAAAGAACGACAAGCGCCCGCCCCCTGGGCTGAGGGGGCGGGCCGACCCCACAAGGGCACGTCAGAGGAAGAGAGAGCAAGGCTCGGCGCGGCGCGGCTGGCTGGGTTCGTCTCGGTTCATCTCGGTGTGCAGCCGGTGCCTCGGTCCGCGGCGATGTCGGGCTCGGAGCGGCGGCCGCGGGCGGGTGCGTGTGCGGAGGGGACGCCGCGGGGAAGGGCCGGGGCGCGCCGCCGGCTGGGTTCCTGCCGGAGCCAGGAGTGGGATGGGGAATGTCTGCGAGGGGCCGGGGGCACAGGGGCCGCCCACCCGAAGTGCCCGAGCTTCCCCCAGAGTGGGAGCGCTGCCCGGAGAGCGCTGCCGGTGCTCGTGGGCAGCGGGACCTTTGCCTCCTTCCTTCCTTCCGGAGGAGGAGGAGGAGGAGGAAGGGAGCGGGGAAGGTGCGAGGCAAAGGACTGCGGCGGCCGACGAGGAAGTGGATTTGCACGTAAATCCAGCGCACCCCGCCCAGGGCAAAATTCCCCCGCAACCCCCGGCACGGCCGCGGGACACGGAAGCGCGGAAGGTCCCCGGCGTGTAACAGGAGGGCAGGAGAAGTCAGGGCAGCAGAACTGAGCTGGGTTCCCGGAGATGCAGCTAAGTTTAAAGGGATTTTTTTGTGTGCCATTCGGTTGTTTTTTAAGTGTCTTGCCCTTTGGTCCTGATGATAGACCTGTTGAGCCTGAAACGTATCCAAAGAAAGATGCTGTGAGATTCCAGTGTAACCTAGTGCATACCTGATTTTTGATTCTTCTGAAGCAATCCATCTTCACGAAATTAAAGACAAGTAGTCCCGTTGGTCTCAATCCGATTTTAGAACAAGCCTGTGCCTGTGTAAGACAAGCAGAAAACTTTTCATAAATCATGATAATTCAAATAGTGTTTACCTGAATGAAGCTGCGATATGAGAGTGGCAATGAAAAGCTGAAGACTAGGAAGTGACTAAACAGGATTAAATTAACAGGAAAATCATCTTTTCCTAGTTTTTTTTTGCCCAGGAATTCTATTCCTCCTGTGTCTACATGACAGTATTTTCCATTTTAAAGTTTGACGACTATAAAATTTCATGAACTGTTTTGGGGGGGAGTAGATTGCAAGAACTTTTGTCCTCTATCAGTACATAGCTATGTTAGTTTTGCAAAAAGCATTAATAACATGTGAAAAATAGATGTGAAAAGCTAGCATTGTATGTGCAAAGTAGTTTGTAAAATACATGTACATGTGACTCTTCTCTTAAAATTGCAGGCCATGTCCAGCTGGATAGCAGACCTGTATTACCCACCACAGGTACAGTGTCATATATAGTTCTCATAATGTGGTAGTTATTCTCTACCAGTAGTAGTAGTTATTTAATAGCCCATTGAGATGTTTAAGTGAAAGTAACAAGTATTTTGGCCTAACCATTTGCTAGTCTGTAGTTAATGAAAATTCCCAAGATGTGCACTTTCCTTGTTGTTCCCACATTGTTACTTTTATGTCCATTCTGTTACTGGATGTACTTAATGTTTGTATAGTTCAGCAGAAGAAAAGGTTTGAATCTTGCATCTTCTCAGTTGTCAATAGCTGTTACACTACCTGCTGTGCCTCATGTGCTGCATCCAACCTCAGAGAGAATGCTCAGCTTTGTATTAGCAGCATGACTGAAATAAAAGAAACACCAGTGTGTTTTTAAGTTGTGTAAAATTGTAACTACTGAATTAGAGTGTCTTCAAAAACATACAGCCAGCTAGTTAGTTATATAAAATCATGGTCTCTGAATATGTTTATATAGGTACAAATACACAGACAGATAGAAAATTTGCATGTCTTGACCACGTAAAATTCCACTGTTGGAGTCAGAACTTCCACAACAGCCTCCAAAAGCTGTGGGTGCAGACAAGTGCTAATGAGGCTGTTTAACTGCATGCCTACTTATGTGATGTGTGAATGAGCTTTTGGTTCACATTAACAGCTAAATTTTAAGGCTGGATGCATAAGGGATTTTTTTATGAATGATTTTGTGGTTTAATCACTTTTTGATCTCTCTAACAGATGGAAATGAGAACATCACAGAAGCAGATGCATTCAAGATAAGGTAAAGTTCTGGTGGCAGTGACAGAGATGTCCCCAGGGATTGAGGTCAGTGCAGGGTTTTCTGATTTTTGTTAAGAATTTAACAGAATTATTCAATTCAACTCCAGCCACTTACAAAACACGTTTCTAGTTTTAGCTACACCAGATGCAGAAGCACCCTTATTGTGAAGGCATGTGGAAGGGACTATTAGGAGTTCTCTTTTTAATTTAGGCAATGTGAGAGACCATCACAATCTGAGGAGCCACTGGACAGACTAAGTAGTAGATTGTAGCACAGGAACGTATTCCTCTGGAAGGAGGGGAAATGGACCACGGAATAGTGATTCCGTGAAAGCCCTGAAAACAGTAAACTACCTGCCTGATAACTTTGTTTGCCTCAGCCATACAGCTGAATAGAGAAATAACTATTTAGGGAATCATCCTTTCATGGTCATTCACAGGATTCAGGGACCTAACTGTCCAAAATCCCTACTAGCCATGCACCTAGCCAAATCCTAAGGAAGACAAATTGCCAAAACCTGAAAAATTCTCATACTGGTACAGGAAATTGTTCATAATTACAAGGCTAAAATTTATAATCTTTGCATTTTATCATGTTAGGTACTCAGATTGGGAAGAATGTGATAAAGCACCCACCTTCTCTTATTGGTTATCCAGCCAACATTGTAGAACCTCCCCAACTTTGAACAGTCATCCTGAATTCCTGTTCTCTGTCTGAATTCTTATGTAGGCATTACAAAAAGATGTTTCATTAAGGGGATTCTCAAAACAAAGTGGAGAAGCAGAGGTAGTCTACAGGTAATGATGGTAATTTTGTTGTGAAACAAAAGCATTTGCTCATGAAATTCTGATCTTGAACATCTGCAAGCAAATATTCTAAGTTACTTTCTCCAATAATCGCACCAAACCTGAATACTCCGTAGCATGAAATAAAACATTAACATGGCAAAAATGACAGCTCTGACTAGAGCCAGTCCTAGGGTAGCGTGACCTGGACTGTCATTCCATGTACCTGGAGCTCCGGACTTGTCTGTTGCCAGAAGTGTTTTAGTTTCTGTTTTCTGCACTGGTAAGTACAAAAGCAGAAAGATTGTCTGCTTTATCTTTCCCATTACAGCCATGCCAACACTTTGGATCAAAGTGTTGGCATGGCTGTGGGTCCAAGTCCAGAGTGTGCCATCACACACTCCTATGTTGTGTTTTGCTCATAAACCAATACAATTGCAATTGTATTCTATGTGTTTGCTGCCATGATAGTTTAAAGTCCTCTGCTTAGAAGCTAGGTAGGTCATTTATTCTGTCCTTAAGAGGACCTCTGTCCTTCAGCTTTAGGATTTTGTGGGCTGGTTGCTAAAAACTTAGATGAACAGTTGTACTGTCATAGCTTCCATTTCATTAGGGTATAAACATTTGTTCTCCTTTTGCAAGATACACTACACTTAGCACCTCATCCCCAGTTTGTAGTCTATTGATTACGAGGCAGCACTTGATTTACTTAGAAGAACTTGAAGCAAATCACAGGCAGCTACAATTCCAAATAAGTACATAGGTACTATCCAATTATCTTAATATTTAGCTAAACACGTAACATGGAGAATTGGAGCCATGTCTGAAATGCACCATTATGTGCCTTAACTAATGAAACAGCCTCATTTACCAAGAATATTTTCCATCTGTGGCAGCAGACAATCACTTGACCCTGCAGCAGAATACGAAATGAACCATCAAAGAAGAGGAGTTGCATTAATCTTCAACCATGAGCACTTTTTTTGGCGTTTAATGTTGCCAGAGAGACGTGGGACTATGGCAGACAGAAACAATCTGAAACACAGGTAAGAAACTTGGTCGCTCTACTAACCTTTAAAAAAATCTAAGCTTTAGAAATTGTGGTCAAATTAAGGAGTTAACTTCATCTTGTGTTTAAGTACAGACCAGAAGATTTTGCAGACATAGAACCTATGCAACTTGGGTGAAGAAAGCCGTAATAAAAAAGCTTCAAGGCACATTTTTTAAGGTCACAGAAACTGCTGGAACAAGTCCTGTGATTTCAGTGAATCCAGAGCTTTCTTTGGACAAACTCTTTGAAGTAACTTTAGGTGTTAGACCTGTACTTGACACCAGTTTGAATTCAAAATCAACTTTAGTAGTTTTGTTCATAAATAATTCGTAAGAATAATAATTCCCCCACAGGGAAAGAAACTGAGTTGGTAGCAATTGATACATAATTTGAGCAAGATTTTTACTAATACTGATCTGTTCTAACAATAGGTTGACAGACCTTGGGTTTGAAGTCAGACTTTTTGATGATCTGAAAGCAGAAGATGTGCTGCAGAAAATTTATGAAGGTAGGAGACTATATATTGGTTATGTCTAAATTATTGCAGCAGAATTCCCAGATATCTTTTCTTCCAATCTCTCTGGTCATCTAACTTAAAATAAATTTCTGTGCACAAGGAATTTAACATCAGAAGGACTTAAAGGTTAGACTGAAGATTATTTTATTGAATATAAGTGAAGCTTCTGTGGAGAAAACCAATTAAGTCACTAAAAGCTGAAAAATGGTACATGCAGCTGGGAGAAGATAATGACATTCTTCTTTTTATGGTTAGTGGCCCTTCAGCCAGGTTGAATTCAATGCACCTTGTATGGCTCTATCTGAAAATGGCATCTGTTTGAAAAAGGACTGTTTGGGGGGTACAAATGTACAATGTTTTTTAGACCTGAATATGACTGTTTAGTCATTTAAACACCACTTAACTATTTCAGCCTCTAAGGATGACCACAGTAATGCTGACTGCTTTGTGTGTGTGTTCCTGAGTCACGGTGAAGATGATCACATTTATGCGTACGATGCCAAAATCAAACTTCAGGCAATCACAGACCTGTTCAGAGGAGACAAGTGCCAAAGTTTGGTAGGAAAACCAAAGATATTTATCATTCAGGTAAGATGTCTGTTTCTGAATTCAGTGGAATTAACAGTGACCTGTGTCTGCCTGCAATACAAATGTCAGTTTTCCTGATGCAGTCTTTCCACAAGGCACTTAAGACAAGAATTCTTCTCTTTTTCTTAGAAATGTATAATAATGTATACTAGTGTTAATATTATTATTCTAGCTGTATTTAAGAAGTAATTTTATGAAAAGAAACACAAATTAAGCCCATGTCAGATTGACTGTCAGTGTGTATTTAATAGCAGAGAAGGCAGTACCAGGGTTTTTTTGAGAAAGTTCTGTGCAGCCTCAGCTCAGTTCCTATTGCTCACACTTCACAGCCCTAGGCCAAGCTCATAAGCTATCAAACCTTTTTATCTTCATTGCTTCCTTCCAGGCAAGTCCCTTTACTTGATCCTCAGTGAAGTTGGGTTTTGTGTTTGGGTTTTTTGTTTGTTTGTTTTCTTTTCTTGTGGGACTTTCTGGTTGGTTGGTTTTTGTGGTGGCAGTGATTTTCTTTCGTCGTCGTTGGTTGGTCGGTTTTTTGTCTATGACCTAACTTGGCATCTCTGTAGAATCTAAAGAATCAAATGAAGGCTTTATTGTCTCAGGAATACTGTTTGTGCTAAGTGGTCAGATGAAGACCATATGTAACCTCCTGTTTCTTTCCTTGGTTCACAGGAGAATGCAAGTTGGGAGGTACCTCAGGAGGTCTCTGGTCCAGCCTCCTGTTCAAAGCAGAGTCATGGGGTCAAACCAGGTCATGCAGGGCTTTATCCCATCTTTATCCAGATTACAATTAGCAAATTCATATATGAACCTGGCCTTCAGCTGATTGTAATGGCAGTAGTTTACAGAATAATTCTAAGTTGTTTTTTTTTTTTTTTTCCCCAAATGAAAGCTTTCTTAGGGCACAGGGTTGCTGCAAGAAGCAGCATATTGTTAATTCATTTTTTATTAGGACTCATTCAAATTTCTTTTTTTTTTTAACCTGGTACCAAAGATGGAAAAATACTTTCATATTTCAAGTTCTAAGTAATACTTGGAAACATACATAATAGATACTCATCAAAAAGCTAATTAACTTAGTTCATCAGCTGAGTTCTTTTCCAGCACAAATAGCATTTACCTCTGGAAATCAGAAGAAACATCAAGATGAAACTTTCTATCACTGTAAAGAAGATTCTTTGTGTTTTCTTTTTTTAGTGGTAGTTCTTAAGTAATGCTCCTTTGTGTCTTTTAAGTGTGTTCTCACCTTGTTATCCTCCATGTGTACCCTTTCTCCATCACTGACAATACTGGGATCACTACTGACTTCTCACAAAAAAAATCTCCGTCAACAAACATACTTGGGACTGCACTAAGAGCAAAAAGTAACAGCATGTAATGATGGCTGTGCTTCAGAACAGTAATTCAACACTGCCTTGCCTAAAGGTCCAAGGGAGGCAGTTCCTCCTCTCGACTCAGCACTGGTGAGGCTGCATCCAAAGTTTTGTGTCCAGTTCTGAGTTCCCCAGTACAAGAAAAATACAGACTTAGTGGAGTGAGTCCTGCAAAGGGCCACAAAGATGATTAAGGGACTCTGGAGCATGTTTGATATGAGGAGAGGCTGAGAGAGCTGGGACTGCTTAGCTTGGAGGAGATGACTCAGGGGAATCTTAGCAATGTTCTGAACACCTGGTGGGAGGGATTAAGAGGGAGACAGGCTCTTTTCAGTGGTACCCCAGTGACAGGATAAGAGGCAAGTGGAACAAATTAAAACACACAAAATTTCACCTCAACACAGGAAAACACTTTTTTTTTTTTACTGTGAGGTTGGTCAAACACTGGAAGAGGTCACCCAGACAGACTGTGGAGTCTCCATCTACGAAGATCCTCGAAAGCTGACTGGACTTAGTCCTGGACTACCTGCTGTAGCTAACAGTGCTTGAGTCAGGGGGTTGGACTAGATGATCTCAAGAGATCCCTTCCAGTCTTAGTGATTCTGAGATCATCTTGGAGCTTTCATTTGACTTTGTCCCCAGTATTTTAAAAGATAGAGAAGTAAATGGGTCTTTCTGAAGGCAGAGTCATGGCAATGTGGCACACCTAGCTGAAGAGAAGTGCCCCTGCTTAGTGTCAGAATTATATTAACAGTGAGCTTGGCAGGCGTGCAAGCCTAACAATACTTCTCACCAACAGGCCTGTCGAGGTGATAAACATGATGATCCAGTCATTGCTCATGATTCAACAGACAGCAGCAGTGAATCCCTGGTCAGTGAGACACAAGTGGATGCAGCTGGTGTCTATACTCTGCCTGCTGGTGCGGACTTTATCATGTGCTACTCTGTGGCGCAAGGTAAGTTCTAATATTTTACACCCAGTGTCTGATACTTCACTGTAACAACCCTGAACACTTCTTCATTTTGCAGTCAGAAAAATGAGAAAAGTTCCAGGTCATCTGATTTACATGTCTGATAAGTAGCAACTTGTCTGGGAAAGAACCTTATGTGCTGAAGAAAAAGTAAAAGTAAATTATCAAGGTGCATTAAATTTGCCAAATAGAAGCATTCTCATCAGTCTTACTGCTAAGCTGCCTCCTGACAGCAAGCACCCCTCTCTTTTCCAGGATTCTGGTGGCTTATAAATTTCCCTGTACGACATGGCTGTTCTCTCCAGTCCCCCCATGTATGTTGTCCTCAGTCCCATCTGCTCTCTTACAAAGTGGAGATGCAGTCCTGTGTAAGCTACCAATCCCTGAATCAGGTTCCTCTTAGCTGAGCACTACAAGTGATATCAAAGCCATTTCCCATCGACAATTTCCAGTGAAATTACATAACTGGCAAAGTAAGATTTACACCCATTAGTAATTCCTTACAGATGATAGCTAGCAAACAGTGACTCTCATAAATATTTTTCCAAGAGCTATCACTACTTACATTTGGATGTAATTATATGGTCTTGTTCTACACTAGGCTACTATTCTCATCGTGAGACTGTAAATGGCTCCTGGTACATCCAAGATTTGTGTGAGACACTTAAGAAGCACGGATCTTCCTTGGAGTTCACAGAACTTCTTACTGTTGTTAACAGGAAAGTATCGTATCGCAGAGTGGATGTGTGCAGAGATGTTAATGCTATAGGGAAAAAACAGATTCCTTGTTTTGCCTCAATGTTAACTAAAAAATTGTACTTTCATCCAAAGTCTAAGTAGATTATTTAGCAGTGATGACCATTACTATTACTTGCTGCAGAAGTAAAAAACACCATCTTAGTTGAGGAGACTTAATATTCTACAAGACTGTCTACAAAATCACTGGGATCAAACATTACAGTTTGTGTACCTAATAGTTTCTAAAATCTTAAAACAATTTTAAAGCTAGAATTACACCAGGGAATTAATCTCAGGACATCTGGGAAAAGTTTACTGGTGCAAAACTATTATAAGGTGCTCAGATTTTATTGAAATTGATGCTCCAGACTACTTTTTTCTTAAAAGCTTTTTGCTTGATTGCCATCTAACTATGGCACATTTTACTATTTCCAAAACATTTCCAGTGTTCTGTTAGATTAACTTGTCTTGCTCCAAGAGCACAGTTTACAGGGAATATGTTTGTAGAGCATCTTTTTAAATTCATGGGCAGCTGTACCCACCTTGCAATTTTTGTTGCTTTATTGGGCTTTTTAGACTTTTTTTTATTTTCTTGCAACACTAAAAAGGAAATGAATTCCTTAAGTACAATTGTAGCATTAATACAGGATTAATCAAATAGGGTTGATTAATAAAATGCTTCCTTTTACTTGAATATCATCTATGTTTGGGGCACAATTACAGCTTGCTGGTGCTTTGCATCCTCAGGAGAAAAACAGCAGTAGTGAGATGAGACCATGTGCAGCTTGCTTAGGGCGAGCTTGCCTTGTCTGTATCTCTAAAGCTAAAGCTGCTGGACATCTCTAGGCAGCTCTACAAAATATACATAGGCAAACCTTCACCCTTCAGGCCCTGGAGTTGGATCAGGCTTCCTCTTGGTCCTGGAGAAGATCAGCCATACCTCTGTCACTGTGTACATAAAAGTGGTAGTGCATGGTCGCCACAGGATTGTAACTGCTGCAGCATCAGTAATTGCAGTGGTACTGACTTGAAGCAAATACTTCTTTTAGTTTTTTGTGGGTTTTTTTTACATTGTTAATTGTTCCTCTGAGGGACAACAGAGAACTCAAACTGAGCAAAGTGTCTTAATCCACTTTCCTGGGGAAAAAAATAATCAGTTTACTGGCTCTGCTTTAGTTAAGTCTTTCCATATACTATGTTCTGAGTCATAAATGTTGTATCTTACTATGGCTACTTTTAAACTTTGCATAAATCATGTATGCTTGAATGTTGTTATAAATTCTTTCAATAAAGTGAAACATAAATTATTGTATAGTAAGTTTGAGATAACCTTACTTTTCCAGCACTGTTTACTAAGAAAGCTTAATTGTCATGCTAATCTAAACTTCACCTGTGGTGTTACACAGTCAATGCACAGACTAGGGAAAAGGAAACTGTAATTGCAGGAAAAGAATCCTTACTACTCCATGCAGAAGTTAATTATCCTGTGAGCTACTGTCGTGTTATAGTAAATGGCACTAAAAAGACTGTCCTTTTACCAGCAGTAAGAATGTCTCCATTGTACTAATGAGACTTGACAAATATTGTGAAGAACTTTGCTTCAGCAGTTTCTTCATAGAGTTTAATAAAAAAGCAAAAAAACCCCAAACCATCAAGTGACCAAATCATTTTTATAGCTATTTATTGCAACTTTTGAAACTTTAGTGGTCAAAAATACCAAGGTGCTATGGAGTAACTAAATGTTCATATCAGCTTTGAAAGGGCATCTCCAGTATACACAAAACCAAAGTCAGTCCTTGTCACTGATTTCCTGGATGGGAAGCCTCAGGTGCAGAGGTTGGCGCAGACGCCTCAGGGATTCTTCTGCCTGCCAATGCAAGAGAGAGGGAGAGATCATCCTTCTGCAGCCTCTGTTTTCCCCTCTTTTACACATGCACTGTCTTCCTTTTCTCAGAAGGCACTGGTCTTAGGCAAGGAACCAAACCAATCAGATAGAGGATGCTGAATATTGACAGACCTGCTCAAGTCATTCAGTCTCCAGAGAGAAGCACGAACCCTGCCTGTCAACCCACTCACCCACACCCCAATTTTCCTGAAAATTACAAAATTATTTTCCTGAAATTACAATTACAAAATTCATACTCACAGGCCACTGAAAAAGCATCAAACTCTTAACATTTTGTCAAATGTGGCTCATGAAATTCTACCCTGAGCTACAGGATTTGAACTAAAATTAAGGGTAGCTTCTTTCCATTTTCTTTTATGAGACATTTTGAACACAGGGCTGTCAAGGTGGGATGGAGGAGTAATAATTGAGGAGTGAGAGATCTGCTACAACTGTTTCATGAAGGCCACCAAATTTCTCCTACATGCACATAGCACCTTTTCCATCCAGCCACCCATATTCTGTAAATCTAGGTCTTTTACCTAAGGAATAAGGTTGTTAAATGCTGAACTCTGCAAGGCCTCCAAGGAAGGAAGGAGATTGGTTTACCACAGCAGTGCAGCAAATATACTGTGCCCAAAATAAATGCACCTATTGCATTAAATGGCCAAAACTGCAACGTTAATTAGAGTATGCAAAAAATAGATGTCATGCTGATAAATTGACTTATTTGTTTTAAATTAAATTCATGAAGCTCTCCCTTTCTGATGACCCACAAAAGTAGTTTATATGTCAAAGCCAAACATTGTATGGTTTTCTGAACCGCTGAAACTGGCTGATAAACAATACAGTGTTTTGATGGCAAGCCTTGAGGTCAACTTTCTGTTAGGTGAGAGTTCACTGAAAAAGTCTTAAGCCAGAAGCTATGTCATTTACTGAAGGACTGCACTTAAATACCTCTGCTAGGTCGTCTTTGAGCTTGTTGTATCGTTCCACATTAAAATGCTGCTTTTTGGATTTGCGGTAGAAGTAGTGGAGGAACTGCCTGTCCTTAGCATGAGGGTAAATGTAGTCCTGGGGAAGGAAGGAGGACATGGATTTGTGGTTAGCAAGGAAACTGAGTAGAGGTCAGCACATTAGAAATTTAGCCTGTTTCAGGAAGACTTACCTTGTTCAACACACACACACATGTTTTGTAAAGAGGCTACGTATGAAATTATGCCCTTACAGGTCATAAGGGCTTTTTAAACACATGGTAGGAGTAACTTCTATCAAGTCTGAAGGAATTTTCAGTTATAATAAAGACATAGCATGTGGCAGTGGTCCAGCCCTTTTCATTTAAGGTGAGTGACATCCAGTGGGTGAACTTCTCTGCCCAGGACTCCACTCTTGAGGAGGAACCTGAGGGAGATGCAGAGGTTTGATAATCCACACCCACGAGATGCCACTCACACCTCATCTCCACCCTGTTTCCAGACCTTTCTCCCTTCCTTGGTTCATGATTGGTTTCTCTGGTTCATGTTTTATAATAAGTGCATGTACTATGCAATTAGTTTCTAGAAAGATCTTAAGGGTTCCGTTTTGGATTTGATGTTCCCAGTTTGTTCCTCCTCCCTTGTTCCCTGAGTGGTCGGCTGTCATCCCTTGTCATTCCCTGGTTGGTTATCTCCTCTGTTCCTTCCCTTGTTTGTCTGCCTTTAAAAACCTTTGTTCCACCCTTAACACGGGCTGTCTTGTCGGCTCCCGCCCGTGCCGCGTTTCCTCTGTCCCTTGAGGGACAAGAAATAAAGCTTGGGTTTATAGCCACAAGCAGTCTGGCTCTCTCCTTCTCGCCTCTGCCGTCGCTTCGTAACAACTCCTGACTTCGCTTGCTGTAAGAAGCCGTTTGCCACACAGCTCCCTGCGGAGCTTCCACTCAGCCCCTTTGGATCCGAGAACTCAAAGCCCCAGAGCCCACTGTCAGCTCTGCGGGCATAGGATCATTGCCGCCGGCCAGGCTCGGGCAAAGAATCGGTCAGCGCGGCAAGCGCATGATCTTCATGACTGGAGCCACCTCAGTCAATGGAGTCTACTTCCACGGAGTCAGAGAAAGTTCAGGAACTATTTCTTGAGGACTTATTTGAAAGTCTTAAGCAATGGCACCTGCAGCTGTTCAAAAAAGCCAAGTAGTAATCTCTTTATCTACTCACAAAAAGTAAGAATGCCCTAGCCCTTCTTAAAAACCAGTCAGAAGGAGTAAAACTCACATTCTGAGCCAGGTCTTCATAAAAACAGACATGCCTCCCCTTTTCACTGAAGGAACCTAATGTCTCACAAGGTCTATAGTTCCATTGGTATAATGGAAGAAAGTGTTGGTTACTCTTCCACATACCTCCACAACAAAAAGAGTTTTGCCTCATAGAAAGTTCAACATCAAGATGACCACTCTGAGAGTAAAGTACAGAGCTAAAACAGGAAAAAGAAACATTTCTTGAAGTCTTACAGGATTTCAGAACGAGTCTGTATTGTGAAGCTAAGTTAAGATCTGAGCAAACTTTTTGCTTCTACACAATGCCTACTTCCTGGTGCATTTCAGCTGTCCTAGATTTACCTCCATTCATTCTAAGTCATGGAAAAGCAGTCAGATCATGAAGAGCAGAGCAGTAACATTTTTTCAGGCACTAAATGTATTTCCTTACATTTCAGTAATGCAACTGCCAGAGTTCCAAACAGTTTGGTACCCTGCACTGTATATACATAAACTCCAGCAAGTAAAAGCTACTGTTGGGTGATTTGCTCCTGTAAGGCAGCATTCACAAAATGGCACAGCACTACCAGTTGCTCTCCCATTACTGCAGTGAGCAAGGTGCCATTTACTATGCAAAGTGATCTACAAACATTTTAAAGGAGAGACTTTTTTCCTCACTTTTCATTCCTTAGGCTATGAAATCTTACTGACAGTAGTTATGCTCAGTAGCTGGCCTGCAGTTCACGTGCAACAGTACCTGCTTGATTCTGCATGATGCAATGTTTATATCCAGCCACATTAGGGATCAAGCAAATCCCTGTCTGATGGCAAGGCCACTTACTGAATTCTGTTTTCTGCAGAGCTCAAACATTGTGATTCACAGAATCAGTTTTCCTCCTTTTCAATATTCTGGAGATTTAGAAGATACAAGGACTCACCTGCTTAGTAAGAACGAAGTAGGCATAGAAAGCCATGGCACTCCCATAGGTGATGAAGTACGTGACTGGCTCCATGATGTCCCACGAGTAGACCCACCATGTGAGCCACGCCAGCGCTCCCCCCTGAGCTGACATCAGAGCTAGGCCAACCCATAAAAGCCTGGAGGTTTTTGCATCTGCACTGTCCATGATTCTGGCTCTCATCTAAGGAAAACAAATGCAGAAACCTGTTCAGACAAACATGAGTGCTCCTCTGATGAGCAGCTCCTCAACTGTGTTTTCTCCCACTGGGCTAGATCCTTTCTCAGGATCTCTTACCAACACCTCTTACCGACGTATCCTGGTGAGAAATCAAAAGCACTGAAGTCCAAGGGCAACCACATCTTGCCGTGATGCACCAAGAAATCCTGCATTTAATCTCCCCTTCCCACTACTAGAGATCTATGTCTTTTGGATTTCCATTTACCCTTCAAGGCAGTTCTGGGTAACATTGAGGCTGGCCTTCATAAAGCAGGACTCCTGTTGTCCACTATCCTAAGCCACAGATGATGTCAGCCCCACTATTGTGGGTTTTTTCTGTCATGGGTATTCAAAACTCGTAAAGCAACAGGTGACTAAATGGCCTTTCAATCTCAATACTAGTCATGCTGAGCCTTGACAGCTTTCTCCAGGTGTTGTGATTTCTACCCCATTAATGTCCATAACAGGAAGAAAAAGAACAGAATTGAAAATAATTTGCATTCTATTTGAGTTGACCTCATTTACATAACAAAGAAAACAGACATACCCTAGTCATTCATGCTGATTTTCTTCTGTCACAGGACTTACTTTTGATGAAAAAAAAAAATACCCCCACTTTCCAACCTGTTCAAGAGGCAGCAGCTCTCCTTTCAGATGGTCCAGTTTCTGCAGCAATTCTCTCTCTTTCCTGATCTGGTGCTCTTCTAAATGTAGAGCCACAAACAGTCTGTGAACCAAGGATTTGATATCTTCCATTTCAGTAGCATGCTCACTACTCAACTTATCTGAAAAGAGAATATTTGTCATATAAACCATTTCAAGAACACACCCTTCTTTATTCTCTCCCCACCGCCAACCCCAAAAGCAGGACCATCCAGTGGTAAAAAGACAAAACCAAAGAGAAACACCTTTCTCCCAGGTCCCAGTTTTCTGAGACTTCCCAAGCCTTTCACTAGATGAAGTGAGACGATCAGTTATTAAGGATTGCTCTTACCTTTTACAGGAGGTGACACACTGTACGCTGTGTTGTTGATAACAAGTTTAAAGTCATTCATCAATAAGACCTCCATCAAGGTTGCATCAGAGACCTTGCTACCATCTGCAGAAGGAAGATTTTAGTCCTAGATCACTTATCATAAGGAGTCTTGAACATTAGCAGATAACCCTGTAGGAAAGTGCTGGGGTTCTGCACTAACAACTCTACTTTTAGAACTGGTAGCTAATACTAAACAGTCAGGAGGAACACATGGTGTGATTCTTGGGGCTGTCCTGTGCAGGGAATGGATTGAACTTTGATGCTCTGGAGAACCCTTTTCTACATTTTTTTTTAAATTCAGAAATTTACATGAATGGTACCCCATGAATATAACATGCAATTTTACAGCTCCTACCAAAAAGGAGCTCTGGATTCATTAGCAGAAACATTTAACAGGCTGCCAGGAGCACACCGGGGTTCCGAAGGCCCAAGAACAGCCACACACCAGTGCTGCTGGACACATCACTGTGGCATGGGGGTTTGAAAAGCCACAGAGCAGCTGCCCCACAGCACCTGTTTGAGGTGATTTTCATTTCATATACATAAAAGGGCACCTTCCCCTGCCCTTGCCAAGGGCTAGGCAGCTTTACTCCCAAGATGAATAATCAAACAGGCTACAAAATACCAAGATTTTTTTATGTAGGTATTTGTCACAGTGCTACTGCTCCAGCTCCTCCATCTGTCCTCACACATCCACTACAGAAAGGCATCCCAGACAACCTCACATCTGCAATTATTTGTTCACCAGAACCCTGTCCTAAGGCCGCATCTGCTGAGGCTGTGACTGCTGAACTCCACAAGCAAACGCCCCAGCTGGCTCGCCTGCCCACTCTGTGTGGGTAGCAAAGCAAACCCAGAACCCTATCACTTTCTATCCAAAATTGTAATGTGCCCATCCACTCATTTCTTTTTTCTTTTCCAGTGTAATAAAACATCAAGGTTCATTTGCATGTAAATTATTAAGGTGACATTTATGAAGAGATATTTAAGGGAAAAATGCTTTTCAAAAGAAGTGCCAGACAGGCCCTTTGTTCTGGATGTTCTGAATATACCACTGACTTATTAACCTGTGCAACCTTTCATAAACTGAAAAGAAGAAAAGTTTTGAGGAAAGGGAGGTATTTTATTTTAGAAAATCCCCCACAGGCTTTAAAGCAGCAAAGGCTGCTTTCAATCCTGTACCTAAACACAAGTGTTCCGATGTAGACAAAGAGCCAATTTTGTCTACAAAAGTTTTGCAGGACCAAAATCAAATCTGCAGAAAATGAAAGCGAGTCATCATACACAGCACTGATAATTTCAGTTAAGGTTAGGTTTCATTTAATGGTTAAATGACACAGAGGTCTACACTAAATCAAGGCTTCATAATTTTTCTTTAATAATTAATGTTTAAGTTCAACTCTCAGTACCTGAAAAATAGTTTTTCTTTACAGTATCAGTTTCCTAATAAATTAAACATCTCAGCTGTTCTATAGCATTACAATTGCCCGGCACTTGACAAATACAGAGCAGAGAACTATTTTAACAGTCACTGTTTTAATCAAAGTATTCCCGAATCAGAGGGGATGGGTGTGTGTTTAAACAGATGAGATGAGGTGAAAACAACCCAAATTCCTCTCCACTTTGGAATCTGCTGCTTGTCCATGCCAAAAATGCCAGACTCGTTGGTTTCTTACAGAAATTACCTTATGCTTCACAAGTGACCCACGTTGGCACTGAAGCAGAGGAATAGTTAGCTTTTGCTGACACACCAGAGAGGAAAGCGATTCGGCAGTGAATCCCAAACACTCCTGTCCTGGATGTCTCTGCACAACAGCAGTGCCCAAAGGTCAACTGCTGCCAGCACAAGTTCTGCCTCACCCCACTAAGAAATCCTTTGTAGGGAAAAACTTCCATGTTAAGGGGAAGGCCAGCTACTCACAACAACCATTTGTTACAGTGGCTTCTGAAGATAAAGAGTCTTTTAGGAAATTATCTTCCTCAAGAGAATTTTCTGCTTTTGCGCCCTAGCAGACACTGTCAAAACAAAGTAAAACAAGACCAAAAAACCCAACACCAAAGTTCCCATGTACACAAAGCTCCCGAAGCTCATGCACTCAATGGGATCCACACAGATCACACTGCCATTGTTCCAGAGGATATAAATAAATTGCTCTGTGGGGTATTTTCCTGTTTTATTAATGTGCCCATGAAGGAAACTAAAGCAGCTTCTCTTCGGTCTGTGGCTTCCTGACCTTCTGGGAACATCAATCTATTTTCAGTTTCTTTAAAAGCCCCTGCAGCCCTCTGTAGTATCAACCAGAAAGAAAAGAATGTTATGAATGCCCCCAGCTATGAAACTGGACCAGCTTTCATTGACATCATCCTTTCTCCTGCTTATGTATGACCTGCTGTTAAATAAATCTTTCCATAGGTATGTAGCTATCCTTATGGGTTTTTTCTTTCTTTTTAGGGGTGCGAATGGGGAAGGGGAGAAATAGATGCTTTTAGTTAGCCAAATTCAAGTACCTATTCTACCAGATTCAGACAAAAAAAGCTACACCCCAGTTCTATTTTTAAGATTGAATCCTTCTCTAGTACCAGGACAGGGGTTGCAATACTTTTCAAAATTGCTGTGGAAAAACTACGAAGCACTGGCAAAATACAAACCAAGTTTTCTTGGCAATAAAATGGAAAATGAAGTTAACTCAAAGTTTATTTTTATCAACGGGTAAACCAAAGACACAAAATAGAAGAAAACAGTGAGCAGAGCTTGAGAAAATTATCTGAAGACTTGGGACAATGGGATAAATAGGATGTTACAAGGAGGAAAGTCCACACCAATGCTAAAATATCAGTTACCATTCAACCCTAGCAATCAGTTTCCTTTCAGCCCAAGGGCCCTGAAATATTGTACTCCAGCTGATAAATGAAACCTCCTCAAAGTCTCAAAAAGTTGTCCTTTACTATTGTACACATTATGTGGTTGCTTAGCTCTTGAGCTTTTCATACGCAAGTTTGTAGTTAAGCAAATGGATTCTTTTAGGTCTTGGTAACACTGAACAAGTGGCAGGCAAAACATTCAATAGCCCGACAGGTTGTCTTTTATGAATGATCATGGAGGACAAGGAAAGAAAGAGACATCAAGGAAATCAGAAGAGCGATACTTATGTAAAGACAGTGTTAAAAAGAGAAGCTAACTGAAAAAGGTAAGAGAGGACACTACTGGGATAAAAGGAGAGTTACAGTAATAGATCCAGTTCTGCATTTTTCAGCACCTTTTTCAGGAGGACTCAGTTCTTAACTCTGAAACACCAATAAACCCTAGAAGCATTCAAGAGCTGCTCCAACAGCAACAGCGCTAAATCTGACGGAGGACTGAACTCATGCTGCAGAAGTACAGTCTGTTTTAAAAGGAATATATTTATTTCAGGGAATAATAGAAATACAAGATACCTGTTGCAAAGACTTCTGCTCTCTCAATTCCTTTATCTTCTCTTTGCACATCCTGCAGGAATGCTCCTACAGTGGTCACCACCGGCTTGACGGTGAACTGACAGCGTTCACTTCTTGTGGGCAGCATAAGAGTTATCACAGGAAGACCATGTCTGTAATTAATAGTGACTTCTGGGGGGTAAAAAAATAAAACTAAGTGAAAAAGTCGTACTGTAGGCTGTAGTTTAATTTAAAGCTGTTTTTAAAACGCAGGATAAATAAGGAAAAATTACACAAAACATTTCTAGATTTTAAAATATTAATATAGCACTTCTCTTTCTGGAAGATACATATAAAACCACGCAACTAATGTTATCTCACAGACTCTCACAAAATAAATATAAAGCTTGTTGACATTGATGGGAAGAGGGAAAAGTTGCTGTGAAAGCTTACCATCAGATGGCACCAGCGTGCTGTAAGGTGCTCCTTCCTGGCCCCTCCAAGCTCCAGTGTGCCTCCAGAGCCTCACCTGCAGCATGGACACAACAGAATGGTTTAGAATGCCTTCAAATGCTTACAATGCAAGGTGCACCTGGTTAAAGGCAGCACCCAGCCTGTCATGGTGACCTGCTTCCGTGTGATCTGACACCAGGGGTGTGTGCCTGAAGAAAAACCCCTTGCTTGGCAATTCTATGTAAAAGGTGAAACCATCCTTGTAGAAAGCACAATCGTTGCCAAAGGTATTACGGTATTGCCCATAGAAAAACTTTTAGTCTGGTGTGCTTTAATTAACTCAAGGAAAAAAAGGAAGCGGAAGGAAAGGGCGTGGGGGGGGGGAAATCTGAAGTGCTTTATGCAACTCTGACAATAAAACCTCTCCTCTGTCACCGAAACAGCCACTTGGAAAAACCTCTACCTCGCGGTGCCTGAGGGCAGAACTCCACAGTGTAACTTCCAACAGAGGGCATGGCTTCAGTGAAGACTTTCACTGCTGAATCATGAACAATCACAACCACAAATAAAATAATAAGGGACTGAGGTCACTATCTGTTGCTTCATAATTATATACCACATGCCAAAAGCTGGCTGTTGAGATTTGTCCTGCTAAAAGACAGTAATATCAATACAGCTTGCCCAAGTACTGAAGATCTTTCATGTTTTAAATATGAGTGGCTGTTTCAACTCCATGCTGAGAGATGCTGCTGCAACTACCATCACCACTGTGCTCTAGTACCACATTGAAGGAGGCACAGCCAGATGCAGTAAGTATTCTCTCTGCCCTGGGACAGGGATGACAGTGGGTTTTTGAACCTGCATGGTTACAAGCCAAAGCTTGCCCCTTCCAGGGACACTGGTAAGAACCATCAATACACTTCAACACAGAAGACAAACTGCTCTGATTAGACCCATTACTTAAAGCTGTCCACCCATGCCGAGGAAGGTGCAATGTCCTTTGCTACAGCTAATCCCCCTGCACAAGGAGAGGGACAATTTCATTGCAGCAATTCCACACAGCAGACATTATTGCTATAAACTAAGTGTAACAGGTAAAAGAAGGGAAATCACATCCCTGACTAAGCCAGTTCCAAAAACCTCACACAGGCTGGACCAAGGCCTGGGATTTGAAATATGATAGCTAGGGAAGGTGAAAAACTATGTGGAGAGAGATGATAAGGATCGATTCTCCCTCTGGTGAGCTTTATAGCTCATCTTTCTGAAGGCCAAAACATTCAGAGTCTGCAAGATAATATTCTCTGACAAAGCAGGAAAACAAAGGTACAAACACAAGAGGCCCTGGCCATTCAATATGCCAAACACTGCTCACCACATTCACATGATTTATTTGTTTTTAAAGGAACACAAGCTTGGCTGCCTGGATAGGAATATGCTATTAGGTTGAATAAAAAGATCATCTATAACTGAATTTGTGTGTTTCAAAGATGCTCATGCTACTCTAACTTTTTACCTGGAACAAGCATTTTTCAGGATTTAAAGAAAGTAATTCTGGGAGTTTTCAATGCTGAGAAATTTGTTCATTGTAATCTTCAGGTATCAATGACAGTCAGAAACCTAGACCAAATAGCAGACTACCTCAAACACAAGAGTATTGTTCAAAAAAAGGTAGACAGTAGGAGCGCAGGAATGCTGACAGCCACCCAGAGCTAGGATGCATCTGGTAACTTGTCTGTTTCTTCAGCAGAGTAAGAGACTTTCCCTGGAGCAGGGCAGGACACAGCCCAGCTCAACAGTTCTCACCCCATTTACAGGGGGCACCTTCACCTACAAAACATTTAGGAAAACACAGCCTGGAGCAGGCAGACAACTCTCAACAGAGGATCTGCTCTGGAATGGTGCGCAGGAAAACTCAATAGCTTTGAACACAACAGCAACTGTTGTTTCTTCAGGGGGACAGACAAGGGATAATAAGGAACTGATTTTATTACAGACACTCAATGTGTAACTTTGCAATCAATATCTAGATACCAATCATCCAACATGCCCCAGGCAATGAACTGCACCATGTCTCTATTGGAAGGTTACCCAAATTCCCAACAAAGAAATGAATTATCTACTTTACTTATAGAAGAATCAACGCATTCAACAATTAATACAAATTAAATATATATTGATTTAATACACTTATTAAATTACATTTATTTAAATAAGATCTTTAAGGTAGTTAATTCTATTCTTCTTTAGATTTTGACATTACCATTCATGATCCACTGGAAGAGTCTCTATATACTGGAGCTTTTCTTTCTATTTTAGATTATCTTTTAATGCAGACTACCCATTAAAATCACCTGCAAAGAATAAGAAAAGCAAAAGCCACAGAGCCATAGAATTGAACTAATATCCAAATAATTAACTCTTTCCATATTAGCTCTAGGTTGACGAATTGGGAAGTGTGAAGGGCTGGGTTAACCTTCTCCCTCTGTTTCCAGATTTAAATCTCCACTTTCAGTGAAATTATTAAACCATTAGCTTGTGCCCTACAGCCAAATCATCCTTTTGAGATGCTTGGAATGACCCCTATCCTACCCCCGGAAAAGAAATGTCTGCAAGCATTGCAGCTACAAGGAAGACTTGAACTATGGGACCAAAACAACGAGACTGCTCTCACAACAACATCAGTGAGAGCTGAAACAGGAATGTGTACCCCGAATTAACTGCATCACAACTTCTAACTCTGAAATACTATAAAGAGCCCAGCATACTACTAACAACTCTTATATGCCAGTGCGTGCACCTCTTGGCTAATTCCTCTAACCACACAAAGGCTAAGAAAGCTATTCTACATCTTTCTGCATTTTGAACACACATGTGGCAGGACATCTGGCTAAAACACCTCTAATACAACCACAGCTGTGTTCAGGAGTCAAAGGCTGGTGAACAGCATTTAGCTATGAAACACCCCTTCTCCCTCAGCTATACCTGCTTCCTAATGCAAAATACCTGGGAGCAGCAGTCAGCCACATCTCTTGACTCAGTTCAAGGCATGGACTCTCCTGGGAGTGAAAACTCACAAGAATTTAAGGCATAGAGTGTTAATTGTAATAAAAATAATCCAACATATTCTGTTAAAAATACCAGTTGGTATAAAACAGAAAATATATACAGAGTTTAAAGAAGTACTTCCTCTGTTAAGGGTGCCTCCGCTCTCTAACAGCAGAGAAGTTGCCACTGTTAAAGTCAAGAGTGGAAATTTAAACAATCTGGTGATTTACAGCAAAGCTTCGGGGATGAATGCAGCAGCATAACTGAGCTGGAAAACCAGGCAGCCAGACATGACGAGTGGGAGAGACTGGAATAGAAATACTGTATTTTTCACTTTTGAGAGTGGCAAATGACTGAACCTACCAACACTGCAGTTTCTGGAGCTAGCTCTTCCAAATTGTCTACCTCTTGTGATGTTGAATGATTGCTCCTGCAAACTTAAGCTCAAATTTACTTGTGACCAGTTATGTCCAAGAAGTTGGTATCATTACCAGTATATGAGGTGACATGAAAGCCTCTGATCTTCCTCAGCACTACATATGCAAATAGTAACCTCATCAGGAACCATAACTTCTGTTCTGTAGAAAACTGTAATGTGGGTGGGAAGAGGGAGAGCATAGAAATAAAAATTTTTTTCACAGGAAAAAGTGATCTTGAAAACGGAATTCTACAAAAAGATGTTCTTAGGACATTTTCTGAGAACACTATGAATTATTGTTTCCTTAATTTTGACTTACCACACCAAAATATTGTAACAAATCTGAATCAAAATGCAGTTAGCCAACAATCATATTTTTGGAATTTTTGTCTTTGCTTATATGCATCTTGGAAGATGCGGTAGTTTTTGCTTGTTATTTCAACAGCAAAAATAGTGTAACATTCCTTCAACATTCAAGTCCCCAATAATTTGTATTTATTAGAGAAAGCAACCAAAAAAGAGTCAGCTCAACTCTGTCTCCCCTCTTCTTGAAGGAACATGCAGTACTCCAGAGTGAAATATTATATTCCTTCAGTGTGAGGTCCTTTCAAGACTGCCTCAAGTCAAACTCATGAGTAGTCTTCACAAAAAATAATGCAGACTGTTATGTGATGGACTCTCATATTCTCATTTCCTTCTCTCTGAGGCAATGGTAAGAATCTGATATAGAAAAGCACAATAATAAAATGCCCTACTCCACAAAGCACAAACTTTTTACCCTTAATTACACTGCAGCAAAACACATTCTAATTAAAACATATCTTGCAGAGTAAGATATCTTGTGCTTTTCCATAGTAATACAGTGTTACAGGCAGAAGAGGAGAGCTCAGTTATCTCCTGGAGTCCTTCTCCAACACCTGGTACAGCTCCCTCCACACAGCTACTGAGGGAGAATGGGGGGAAAGGAGCAGGAGGAGACAATTCATGGGGGAAACTAGTAATTGCAATGCCTAAGAATGAATTCTGGGGCCTCTTTTTCCTAGTGTCACCAGACAAGCCAACATCCCCGGTATCCATCGTTCTCCGCATGTGCTGATCTCGCCCAGTCTGTGAAGCAGAGGGCAGGACAAGTCGCCTCCCTGGATGCTGCCTGCTTGTATGGGCAGGAGAAAAATGAGGGCAGGTACGTGTTAGTCACTGTTCAGTGAAGGCATGTGCTATAAATAGCTATGTATCTTTTCATGCTGACTTACACATTTTTCTGTTTCTAATAAACACGCTTAGAAGTTCTCTGCAGATGATGTTGACTCCCATCTGATTCTCCAAGGAAAACCAACTGAGATTAATTAATTATGGACTAACAATCTGCAATTTCAGAATAATCTACAGACTTTTCAGAATGGTTTAAACCAAGAGAAAGGAGGAAAGAAAAGCAAGCGCTGCCACAGTCTACTGAGTTTGCAGATCATGCACAACCAAGTTAACCAAAAATGAATCATCGTTCAGATCAAGTTTACAAGAAGTACACATAAGGTATTTCCCTTTTTAAAATGAGTCACTAAAGCCATTTTGGAGATATCTGCTGTTAAATTTCTGTGCTGATTTTGTAAGCAATCCTACATGATCAGGAAAATAAGACATAAGGAGCCCTAACAACCACCTACAATCATCTTACAAGTGCCCATTTGTCTTTTCTTACACTGAAAGGATTGTCGTTGCTTCTTCACTGGTCCCAAAACTGATTTAGATGATCATGCAACAACAGCCTCGATGCAAACAGCAGCTTCAGAGCACAGCGCTCAGATTTAGCCATCACTCAGATGTCTGGAAGTCCAACTTAAATTAAACAAACAAAATCCCTGCAACAGACACATCACTCATCCTGCCATAACACCCCTATACCAATACGCCAGTTCAGCCAGGGAAGATACTTTTGACACCTGGGAGTATTCAAGATATATTTCTCTTTCCTAGGACAAAAAAAAAACACAAAAAAGAGGACAGATTTTTTTTTTTTTCCTGAGAGAGCCTTCCTGTCTCAAATGGGCCATGCAGTGAATACCTTCTCCCAGCTGTTCCACAAGGCACTGTAGGAACTACACCGCAACATTTATATTTCAATCCTTTCAATGCAGCTAATTCAAAATCTGCAATATTAACCCCTTCCTCAGTACAAATCAACTTTAAAAGAAGTAACCAGCAGGTCTCTTCCAGCAAAGCAGTAGTTTCAACGTGAGTATGTATGTTCCAGTGATCTTGAAGAAGCAAGAGCAATATAGGATTCATATGGCTTTTCCTCAAAACTCACTATCCTTACAGCACAGTTAAAACCCAATAAAAGAGCCCAAGCAATCAAAATTTTGGTTCCATGTGCCTGTTATTTTTTGTGCCTTTATCATCCCTGCTGATCTTTCATTTCCTGCCTCTGCTCAGATTCCAAGAACAACTGCCACCAGATTGAACCAGTCAAACATTATCAATGACCAAAATGACAGCTATTATAAGAAGTGCATTGAGGCAACTGGTCCCTACGAACCTCTTTTATGAAGGCCCAGCTGGTCAAATCCACCACTGCAGAGGGATTTTGCACTGATACCTGATACCTAATATGGTCATTTAACCCCTGAAACCTGACACCTAATGCTGTCACCTGACCTGAAACCTGACACTGCAACCTGACACCTAACATTGTCATGTGATCCCTGAAACCTGACACTGCAACCTGACACCTAACATTGTCATGTGATCCCTGAAACCTGACACTGCAACCTGACACCTAACATTGTCATGTGATTCCTGAAACCTGACACCTGCCTCTGATACCTGGTACTGACCTCTGCTGCCCCCTCCTGGTAGCTGACTCCTGACCCTACACCTCTATGCTCCCAACCCCTATCCCTCTGCTCCTGTTCCTCTGCCCCCTCAGCCCTTGCTACTTGTGTTGCCTGTGACCCCTGGGTCCTGCCGTGTGCCCCTTGGCCCCTGAACCTTACCTGTTGGTCTCTGGCCTTCACGTGTTGTCCCTTGTGTGGTGGGGTTGTTGTGATATACTGTTGCTGAGAGGGTTCTGGCATTGCCTTGGTGTGAGGGCTATGACCTGTGGCTGTGGGGAGGGTGCTGGTGTTGTCCCAGCATTGGGGTCACTGCCTCTGGCTGTGGGGAGGGTGCTGCCATTGTCTCGGCATGGAGGATGATTGCCTCCAACTGTCAGCAATACAGGATTTTTAATCTGTCCCACAGAATAGATCTTTGCTCTTGTGCTGTGCCTTTTTGGAAGGCATGCTGATCTGGGAAATGTTCTAAAATAGCACATCATATACTGATGGTTTTAGAAACACCATCATATTTCCGTTTTTTTTTTCTTTAAGGGTCTGCAATTAGACCAGCCCAAACACTTAAGAACCTGTGTTTTTTGCAGGCAGCTGTAAACAGGTACCTTTCCAAAGGGAAAACACGTATTTCTCCCGACTGCTCACCAAAAAAAAAAGAAAAAGTAGGAACAGAACAACAAAACAACTGACAGACTAGATCAAATCAAATGCGTTTCTCTATTAGCAGCTGGCATTAGGATGTAGATATGATGATCTGTATCCTTTGTAACAGATAGATTTATAACAGATATAATTGCTTTATAATAAAGCAATTCCAAAATGGAACTTAGTTTATGTTCCAGCTTTTATGCTGCTACACTCCCATCGATGCTCAAATGACTTGCAGGGAATACAGAACACACTTTTTACCCTTGTTATAAAGTAACCAAAGAAAACAAAGGCACAGGAACTGAAGCAAACAGAGAATCTTAATACTTTCCCTTTCAATAGTTTCTAGTCAATAATGTTTTTTTAAAATGTCTAGGGCAGACACTATGAGAACATCCATAGTGAGCAACCAACTGCAAACTTAAAATCACAACTTCATAGAAACTTCAACAAGTGAGGTGTTGTGAGAAACTGCAGAGCTGTCATTTAATAAAGCCTGACAGCAGAAACATAACAAATTAACAGGAAAGAGGGGTTTTGCCAGGGAAACCTTCCACCTAATCTCCTGCTGGGCAGGTGTGCATCCTCCAGCTGTCTTCTCCTTCCTCACGGTTCCTTTGTGCCCTCCCACCCACTCCCTGCCCAAACTCTCCCTCCCCACTCCATTGGGCACGTGCACATAGGGGAGAGAATCCATTGTGCAGCCCCTGCAATTCATGGACAACTACAGCGGGAAAATTCCCTCTTCTTGTATTGTATCTCACTGAGGTCATCTGACCCTCCACCAGGCACCTGTGGATGCAGAACTCTAGGGAAGCACCGGGATTTGCATCCACATCAGTTTTACAACCCATAGAATAGATGCTGCAAACACTGACATTTAAAGCAGGCTGAAAGTAAGCCTCGCCCTCCTCTAACCAAAAGTGTGGTTTCGCTAACAGTGACTCCTCACTGCAAAGAAGCAACACCACAGGTGCTGAGATGAGAAGGATGAACACCAGCTGACGGCATCTGCCTGCAGTGTCTTCTGGGGACTGCTCTGAAGGTACAGATAATCCCCCCTTTTCCAAACAAGCTGACCTCCAAGCCAGTGTAAGAACAGCCCTAAAAACAAGACCAATCTAATGCAGGCCAAGTGAATTTTTAGGAGCAACACCAAGAATTTTGTCTTTCTATCTTATAAACCCTTTTTCTTCTCTTCCTACAAAAAAAAGCAGATCTTAAATCTCTTCCAAGTCTAAAGTTTTACGTTATTGGAAATTTTGCATCTTCATCCAGTTTCAATGAAGTCTGCCTGTCTGAAAGTGGCTGTTGTTCCCAATCTCCTTTATTTTCAAAAGGAAAGATAGGATGCAACACCTGCAAGGAAGTTTGCAAATCAGACAGGGCTAAGAATTTGAGAGGGAGAGATATAGAGTGAAAATGTATTTGTGCTTTATCAAAAGCAAATGCAAACCCACATCCAAGAGCTGTACCATCTATTCCCAAAAACAGTCTAGGTCAAAAGACTAATCTGTCAGCACAGACAGGATTTTTAATTTGTCCCACAGAATAGATCTTTGCTCTTGGGCTGTGCCTTTTGGGAAGGCATGCTGATCTGGGAAATGTTGTAAAACTTTAAGGGTAACAAGAGTGACTTTGTTTTCAAAAAATACACTTATATTTCATTAGATAAGAAAAAGGGCTTGCTGCACATTTTCCTACAAAGGTCTCAGAAAGACTGTATCTTAGTGCACACTGCTGCTTTCATGCGTTTCTTAAAAAGAAAAAAAATGCTCAAACTCATCTCTGGGAATAACATTAGTTCTTCAAATTGCCAACCAAGAAAGAGCTTGTTTAAATTTCAGCTGAAATGAGATAACAAGAGATACAAGGATGCAAAGCCAAGATGAACGCACTTACTTGTTTATCAAAGTTACAGCCAAGTCTTCCTTTTCTCCCACAGAACTTTTCAGATTGAAAGCACCAAGCAGGTTGTGGCAGGTAGGAAAAAGATGATGTAACTCAGAAAACTGAACTGTTTGTCACCATCTTCATTTATAATGGACATTTCTATTTCCAATATAAATAACCCTGCCCCTCCTCCCCCCAACACAACGGAAACAGGTCTTCATATACCTACAAGGATGTACTTCTCTTTCAGGGGCATTCTTTCCCAAGGCTTTTCTTTACTCAACTGCCAATTTCAAAAGCCTTAAAGCATTCACAGCTTGGCTGATAAAGCAGAGACTGCTTGGAAAATTTGACTGACTCAAGGCTTAGAACTAGTATCTGACAGATGTGTGTGAAAAAGTAAGTCAGAATTATCAGCAGTGGAGAAATTCCCAACGACAGCTCTCACCCAGCTTTTCTGCAAGCTTTTTAGCAGGTAACACACTGCAGAATCACTCCATCAGACAGATCTTGGAAAGGGAACCAGCCGTGCAGCTGCTGAAATGCCCCAAGCAGGGAAAGCTGGCTCTACACTGCATCCCCTCCATTCCTCACCCAGCCACCTCTCCAGCAAAGGGTTTCTATCTCTCCCCTGCTGGGGATGTTGCCCATCTAGTCCCCTCCCCCAGGCCTCCCCAGGGTCTGACCACAAGCCATGAGAAACCACAACACTCTGCAAAATCAAAGCAACCATCTCCCCTGTTCAGTTGTACCACTTCTTTTCTTCCCCTCCTTGAAAACTTAACTGCACTATTCTATGTAATAGCAGTGAAACTTTGCTCTCTTGAAGAGCATTTCCCACAGCTAGTAATTTCTCCTACCTAAACACCATTACACCTAAGGCAGAACTTTCCATGGCAATGCAGACTGTTAATTATTATTTGGAGGGGAAGGAACATGTTAGGGATCAAATCCAAGACCACAGAGGACAGTAACAGTCGATGTCTGGCTTAGTCAAACCTAGATTTGCTCTAAATTATACTGGGACTATCTGTTGCTGCACTGTTAGAGAGGTCTCTCCTTTTTCTCTTGCCACAAGAATTCCAGAAATGAGTTGTCTATATCATTATTCTAAAATAGCACATCATAAATTGATGTTTTTAGAAACATCATCATATTTCCATTTTTTTTTTTTCTTTAAAGGTCTGCAATTAGACCAGCCCAAACACTTAAGAACCTGTGTTTTTTGCAGGCAGCTGTAAACAGGTACCTTTCCAAAGGGAAAACACGTATTTCTCCCGACTGCTCACCAAAAAAAAAAGAAAAAGTAGGAACAGAACAACAAAACAAGTGACAGACTAGATCGAATCAAATTAGCAGCTGGCATTAGGATGTAGATATGATGATCTGTATCCTTTATAACAGATAGTTATAAAGCAATTCCAAAATGGAACTTAGTTTATGTTCCAGCTTTTATGCTGCTACACTCCCATCGATGCTCAAATGACTTGCAGGGAATACAGAACACACTTTTTACCCTTGTTATAAAGTAACCAAAGAAAACAAAGGCACAGGAACTGAAGCAAACAGAGAATCTTAATACTTTCCCTTTTGATAGCTTCTAGTTAATAATGTTTTTTAAACCGAGACAGACATTATGATAACATCCATAGTGAGCAACCAACTGCAAACTTAAAATCACAACTTCATAGCAACTTCAACAAGTGAGGTATTGTGGGAAACCGCAGAGCTGTCATTTAATAGAGCCTGACAGCAGAAACATAACATATTAAGAAATCAGACAAGACCAAAGGAAGTAAACATTTCTATGGAATAAGATCAAAGAGGTGTCTAAAAAAGCACCAGTTTCAAGAGCTTCCAGCCTTCGTGCATGCTTACCAGAGCAGTTACAACAAACTGGCTTTAGCAAGATTGCCACAGCAAAACCAACACTTTACTTGAGAAGACAACTTCATTCGAAGTCCTTATCAGAGGTCTACATTAATATTTTTTAAATGGTGAAACTCATCTAGCAGGCAAGCTTAAAACCATCTATTTGTTTTCTTGAAAGAGAGCTCAGCTGGAAGAAGTAGCTTTAAGAGCATTCCTGACAGAGAAGTAGCCACAGCAGAGGTACTTAAAAAATCCAGCCACTCTGGCAGGAAACACAGATTTGCTGCCAAGAGTGCAGAGGCCTTGCTAGCCCAGTAGCTCAGCAAAGGTCCCAATGAGCATGTATGTTCCTGACACTTCATGACTTGTGTCTAAGGACCCATCACTCCCAAACACTTGTGGACAGAGGTCTCAACATTGCCATTCCCAAAGAGACACACCAAAATGTTGTCAGATGTCAAAAAGAAAACATTTTTGCTTTATTTTTAATTTTTCTTTTGGAAATCTATATTCTCCCACTGCTGATCAAGAAGCTATTTTAATCTAAAACTGTCAAATGGCTGTGGCTTTGGTGATACCATCCACTTCCGTGTTTCAGCTGTTGGCATCAGTGTTTTAAAGACATAACTTAGCTGAACCAGCAACTCAAGTGAACTCACTTGCAACATCAAATCCACCGTATACAGATTTTTACCTTCTTCCTGCAGGAGTAAAAGCCCAAAGCATACAGATAGAAATGAAATTTTGAAATCAATAACCAATACTAGCTGTGATACACTGAGCTATTGCTCTGCCCTTCAGCTTTACTCTGTACAACATGCCTGCACATTTATCGCTTTCTACAGAGCAGGTAAAGCAAACAAAAAATGAAGTTTTCCTGTACAGATTTCTAGAGGTTTTTTCTAAAGTTTATTATCACAAGAAAAACAATTAGAACCAGTACAAGAAGATGAAAGTCTCTGTGTGCCCCAGACGGACCAGAACCCGTGTTCTCATGTGCCTGTATACATGTGTATATATGTGTATATGCACTTTTCACCCCAAAGCCTTTGAACTCCAGCCAATTAGGAGTTGTTCTATTTCCTCTTCCTCTATTAATTCAGTCAGGACATGTATCTGAAAGACTGATGGAATAAACAGGGCAAGAATCTGGATCTTCTAAGTGCAAGGTTTACCATGTGTTTTTAAGATTTTAATGCTAATGCCACACAGAACAAGCAAGCAGTAGCCAAAAGCTGTTGTTTTCTCCTCAAGCCTATAGTAAAATCAATATTTACATTGGATATAGTCATCTTGTCTTCCAACACAAGCAGATTGCTGTACCACAGTGATTGTAAGGCAGAACCTCTTACCCAGCTCCATCTTTGGGATACATTTAAATGAAGGTGCCATCTATGAATCAGACTCCTGCAGAGAGCAGAATCTCTAGCCTGCAGCACTGACAGAAGTCTGTTCTAAGGTGGCACGTTTTCTCTAAGCTACCCCCAATAAATCCTCTCAGGTTGTAATAAAGTTAAAGCCCAGTTTTGTCCCTAGACTTGTTCCTAATTGAGTGGAAGCATCTTATTCAGGGAAAATACTAGAGGAAAACTCTAATATAAGATAAATGAATGCCCCAGAATGCTCTTTATCAGGTTGAAATGTTTAAAGCCTGTACTTCAGAACAAGCCACAACACTGTCCTAGAAAATGAATGGTCTGTGGTCACTCTATTTATTTTGACCTCACTCCCAACATGCACCCAAACTCACACAGGAATTCTATGTAAAGTCCAATTTCAAGTAACTTAGAATTGTGGGGTTTGACATAGTTGTCATTAATGCTTTACTACTCAGAGCAAGCAGTAAAACATATCTGCATTCAAAGGCCTGAAAACTGCTCCGTTCTTAATCTTGGAATTTTAACACAGGTTCTTTGGAAAATGAAGTTACTCCTTCCCTCTGTTACATAAATGTGTAAATGCAAAGAGACTTCCTACCAGGAAAATATTCTGCCACTATATTTTGACATTAAGTACCACAGAATATCAAGTTTGTCTTATTTTGTAAAGCACTCTATATATCCAGTTTATGAAGGGAAAAAAAAAAGGTTGGGGGAAGTCAACAGGTGTTCTAACATGTTGCACCAAATTTCTCTTGAAACAGCAGAGAACTTTATCCTTAAAACACTAGCACAGAGGGACACTGTATTTTTGATACATCAACCAAACCATTTACTGGAAAGCTATTAATTGTAAATTGAAAAAAGTATATAAAATAGAATTCAAAATTACACTTAGTCCTTACAAATTATGGATCCTGTTTCTCCTTGTATCAGCTTTGATCTGAAGGAAGATGTAGAGTACAGGTTTGTATCAGCAGCTGCAAGAACTTGCTCTGAAGAAATATAAAGTGTCTTCACAGCACTATTAGATTTTAAACTCATAATCAAGGCAGCTTCTTGATAATGAGTTTAAAATTATCTATCTCATTAACTGGCACTGCTGAATTTCCAAGTGACCTCGTATTTTCCAGATGAAGTTTCTCAGTTCATCAGGGGCGACTCAAAGCCTTACTAACTCTGCCAACAGAAGAATAGGGAAAACCCCCTATCATTAACATCCCACTTGAAGGTAGGACTATTATGCAGAGTAATGAATGGTCTGGTTTGGGGTTTTTTGCTTTGGTAGCCTAGTTTCCTAGAGGAAAAAGAAACACAGTCACACTGCCTGTCTACCAAAGTCAGTTTCCACTAAGATTTAGGTTCATTTAATTACACAGCTACCAGTCACTCACTCAGAAATAGTTAACAAGCGCCCAAAGATCCAACAGCCTGCATTGCCTCTACTAGGACACACGATACTTTAGCACATTAGGGATGTTAATTTTGAATTAAATACGATTAGAGAGGTTATTCAAAACTGACATTTAACATCTGCTCACTCCTGACAGCACACGTGTCACCACACACCACCAAAACAAGAGGAAGGAGCAATGCTGTTCAGGAGCAAGGCTGAGCTGTTCTACTTGGGTGTGCTTACCCAGCACCTTCTAACAACAGTGTGTATGTAAAATACTTCTAACATGTTCTTCTGTGCATATGGACAAAAGTACCCCCAACCAACCAACAAACCACTTTCTGCCTGTATATTCCTATCAATGTGGAAAGATTGTCATATTCCACAAAGGTCAGCAGCAGCCTGGCCTGCAGAATGGGCACTGGAGCAGTGCAGATATCCCTGTGCAGAGTCCATGGCCTCTCACAAAGCCTGAGTGATGGCAGGAAAAGTGCACTGTGGACACCATACTCAAAGATGTGCCCTTCTTGGAATAATCAAGTTATAACAAAGGTGTTGTCAGGAGCATGGAAAAGATGTGCAAGTGAGAAACCACTCTTCTATAGGAAAATGGCTTCATAAACTGCTTAATGTATTCTTCATCTTTGCTGCACTTTTCAGTCTTTTTTCCCAGAGTCCTTTTGCAATCTCTTCCCAGTCTAATCTGCCCTCGGACAAGGATAGCACAGACTGTTCCAGGAGTCTATTACAGAAGTGTATCTTTCTGATCTCAGCAAAGGTACCAAGTTTAACATCCATAAAAGTGAAAGAACCATGCTGACGTATTCTCTGCCATTTTACAGTGCAGCAATTTTCTTCCTGCTGGCAATGTAAGCAGGTGAGCTGAAAGTCAGACCAAGTGATAATTCTGGTTTTGTCTCACTGCCTAGACTTGGCAAAGGCATTCACATCCAAGTTTTAAGGTAGAGCAGTACCTTCAAGGTGTTTCACACTTGAGGTGTTTAAGCCTGGCATCAAGCACGCTAGAGTTACCACAGACTTCAACCTCAGGCACACATGCCTTCCAACTGAGCGTCCCAAATCTGCATGCACATTATAAAATATTGGGGTTTTCAGTTTATGAACTTCAGCTTCACAACAAAATACAGGTGTAAGACTTTCAGCAGCCAAAACTTGTCATAACCTGTAAAAAACATCCACTGAATGGTTGGACATGATGATGTTAGGAGGTCTTTTCCAATCTGAATGATTCTGTGAGGATGAGATTCAATGAGATCTGTCTGACAGGTTTTGGCTTAGCACAGAGCAGGCTGTAGCAATCAGAACAAGGGATTTCCATATGGACCCTTACAGGAAGTTGTACCACATTCATCACCTACAACGCTTCTGTTTCATTAGGGCACGTAGAACTCGTGGGATGAAAAGACTCAGTTGAAAGCATACATTGGTGCATCATGTTTTCCTATCAGTGAGATGTACACATACAGTACTTCTTACATTGCTAATGGCTAGCTGAGGGGAACTGCAGGATGCAAAACAATGAAAGGTCTAGTTATAAATGCCTATCACAAACAAAATGTTGGTGACTTTAGAGTATAAACCAGGGAGCAGAGGACAAATGGCATACAAATGTACTGGTACTCCTCAGTATGACTGAGAGTGCCACAACGCCACTAGCAAGATCTGAATTAATTCCTTCTCTTTTTTTGCCCCACATTTAAAATGCCATGACTAAAACTCACTTTTTTAGTTACGGTTGAAACCTCAGCAGCCAACAGGTACACAAATTAATTTGTTCCAGTAGTGCCCAAAAAAACCCCAACCCATGTCTTTGCAGTAATAAAAACTGAATGTAATCAAATATCTGATCTGATCAGCTAAACACATGAGGACAGCAAAGAGCTCTGGTTGTTGTCAGTTTTTATCTTCCCACATTTTTATTAGAAAAATAATTGTGAAGAAATGTCACAACACATTAATACCGTTTATATATTTCCAGTACACAACTGCAGCCAAGACTACTTAGGAAAAAACCTTATTTAAACTGCCTTAACACTATTTCAGCTCAGGATTCTCACAAGCAACCAAAGCAAGCACAGAAAGGCAGGGACATTTATTTCCACAAAAACGTACTAGTTGAAGAGGAAGAACCTTAGGGTTTTGGTTTAGTTTGGGGACATTTTGGTGTCCTAGGCAGCTATTGAACATAGCTCAGCAGTCAAAACAGCAGCACAGATCAGCAAACACACCCCAAGATAATTAAGACCAGAATGGACCAGAGAGGTTGATCCTATCTGATGTGCTGCTACACATGTACAGCATGGCAATTTCTTCACAAAGCTCACTCTAAGCTGAAATGCCATTTTTTTCCCCGGAAAGCATCTTTGCCTTGATTTAAAAGATTTTAATAGAGGGATGTTATGGATTCTCCATAAATCAGACATGACAATTATAAACTAGCATAATCAAAAAAGGCCAGGTGCTGTATTTCTCTTCAATGAGTTGAGCCTTAATCTGTGTAGAGTTTAACCTGCTTAGATTAACAACTCTCTAGCCTCAGAAATGTCTCCTGTTTGTACATACCTGTAGACTACAAGAAGCTACTGAGATTGAAAATCTTCAGGTTTTTCTTGTAAAATATTTTTTTTCACTCTGGAAACAATTCTTGTAGTTTCTTTAAAGAGAACTCAAAACTTTCCAGTTTTCTAGCATTCAGAATTCCAGACTCGCTAATGTTCGATAGGAAAATAATACTCCTAACTCACAGTACCCTCCCCATACTCACCTGCCCCAAAATCTTTTGACTACAACCATACGATGGGGTTCAAATACAGCCATCACTATCCTCATGCCCCTTTCACAACAGCCACTTTACAGGGCATACTCTATCATTTATGTTCTCTGTTTCCAGAATGTGTACCTTATTTTTTACATACTATAACTCCCCTTTTTTTTTTTAACATATTCAAAAAACACTACGGGGTTACAGCTCACTGGAAAATCTCGGACATGTTACTGCACCTTTAAGATGGAAATAATGACACTTAACCTAACTTCTATTTGCCTTTACATATTACAAGCAAAGAAAAGGAATCAATTTCAGTAAGCACCCAGAGCTTCCTAACACTGACCTCTCCATTAATCAGCAAAGCAACTGGTAAAACATATTGTTTGGGTAATCTGTGTTTCTTACCAGTAAATGTATTTTGCTCTAGATGCTCAGGATACTAAAACAGAAACACCAGCAGGTAAGAACTCTTACACAGCCTCACCAAACATGTGGCATCACTGCATTCACAGTTTATTTTGTGCTCTCATTTTATTGCCATCTTATTTACAAATTAAAGGCGTACATTTTAGGAGGTGTTAGTAATTGGCATGCTGGGAGCCCTGTTAGGCCTTACTCGTTCCTACCTCCAGTTTGTCAAACTTCAGAATTTGAAATGGATTACTGCACCTTTCACAGATATACTCAGATAGATATATCTGAGTATATAGATTTATCTGAGTATCTGTCAGAGATACTCCTTTACAAAAAGGAGAAAGGCAGATTTCAAGTGAATTTTACAAGGAAAATTGGCTTCAAGGATATAAATTAAAGATGAAATGCAATAGACACGATAGCAAAAGGGTTCACACCACGCAAACATAACGATTGCTCAAGAATCCCTTGCAATCAGAAAGAAAAAAACCATCACTTCTTTCTTGCAGTCAAGCTAACCTGCCATCTCATACGTCTGTTACATTATGTGTGATTACCCATTTCCTTACAAAATTGCACACCAGAGTCCAGCTTTTGTCACATGGTGAATAGCTGAATTTCTTTCCTGTTTTGAAATCCCAAGCTGCCAGCCATAGGCAATTTCCAAGCTAATCAGTAAAATGTCTCTAGTGCCATAATTTAAAAAAAAAAAAAAAAAATCTCACTTTTGTTTCATAATAGATGTCCTACAAGTGAAAGCAGTGCAATCACCTGTACATGAAAAGAATCAGAAGTAAACCATTTACTCTCTTTAAGGGACTTAATGACAGTTATTTCTCCAAAGAAAGGCAGGCAAAGTCTAAAGCTCAGTGTTATCTCTAGAAGATTAAGGCAACAAATCAAAGAATACTTATTCTTTATTACTCTTTATTATTATCCAGAGCTTCATGTTAACTGTCAAAGGTAAATGACGGGTCACACTGCAGAGACTCATGCTCCTGCTCTGCGTAGAGCCAAGATAAGCCAATCCAAACCCTGAGCTATGTGAAAATGATATCAGAGGCACTTCAACAGCTATTTCATACCTATATATATAGATAGATACCTATATCTATTTATATATAAATATATATATAGACAGATAGATATATAGCCTTCTTGTCCTTAGCTTAAATTTGAAAAGCCTGAGAACCAGGCAGATTTTGGTCACTGAACTCCCCAGTTCATTTCAGAATTCTCTTCTGGTAAGGAACATTATTTTGGCTTGATTCAACTTGATCTATTTCTGTTTTGCTGCTAAACCGTACTCGTTATTTTCAGAACATTAACATTTGCATTGCATCCTCACTATCTGGAATCTCTAACTCCTGGAAATGTGGCATCCAGTTTTCCAAAAGTAGCACAGCATTTATTCATACCAACCAGGAATACAAATATAGGCATTAAGACCACATTCATGGAGCTCCCAAAGGGCTTTAGTAACCTAAAGACTGTTTTTTTTTCTTTAAAGGAAGTCTCTTACACACTTAGCAGCATGCTGGACAAATGCATATTGGGAGAGATCCATCACATATCCCACCACACACCCAAATCCACCTGACCAAGGTCATCAAAATACTAAATTGACAAAAGGAAGAAAATAATCTCAAACACAGAATTACCATTAGAGCTCCTGAACCTGCTAGTAAATTCCAACTCAGTCTTGAGAGACGGTAAGGTCTGAAGGTTATGATACTCCTGCATATTGCATGGAAAAATCTGAGGCTGGGTGGATGAGAGAGATGCAAATTGACACCCCCAGGGAGGGAAAGGCAATGGGTCACCCACTCCCAGAGCAGACACACAGACAGTCCTCGCATTACCAGCTGGGGACCCACTGACACTTCCCACCCTCAGCTCAACATGGCATGTCCTGCAGGCAAGGGCAAGGGTGACCAGGGGAACATTTGTCACATGCCTACTAAGAAGTAGCCTTGTAAGGTCTATGAGCCACCTAACTTCGATGGCTTGTCCTATGCAACCTAAAATCACATCATGAGAGGCTACCTGAATATAAACATCAAAAAAAAGCTGTTAAGGGATCTTTTAGCTCTGCATCAGTTTTGCACATACCTTAAATTTACACAGAGCAGAGAGCTCCCACAAGACAATACTCACATCTTCTGGTGTTCCAGAGCAATTCAGCCCAAAACAAGGCAAAACCTCAATGAAAATATAGTAGACAAAGAAAGGAAAGGGGTTGCTGCAGCTTATACAATGGCTCAAACCTTCACAACATGTTACAGGCCTAAAGGTACAAAACCGAAGTGTGCTGTTCCAGCAACGATGTTCAGATTTTCTCTACTGTTTAAGTCTGTCAGAGGGAGTTCAGCAGGGCAGATGTGACCAGCATCACAACACCAAGCTATAGCACCACAGACTTGCTGCTTTTCTCTCCACAGCTCCTTATGTACCTTAGCCTTGGCTTCTACACCAGTCCACCATTCCTGTAGTGACACCTCCCTCTCACTCTAAATTTGCATTTTAATAACCCAGAGATCCCACATGTATTTTGCTATTACCACCTGAATTTTACAGGTATTCTGTACAGCCTGAATTTTCTCTAACAGTGCCTGGGATGTCAACAAAAATAAACTGCAAATTACGGGGTTAGTTCCTTTGTTTCTAGACTTAACATTTGACTCTAAAGAGCAATCCAGTGTGGGCAGACCCTCCATAAGAAGAGTAAGCAACCTTTCAGCTGGAGTTCTGCAGGGCAGGAAGGACAGACACCCAGGGCAGGAAAAGAAAGGCTTCAAGGGAGCTTTTGGGAACACTGCTGTTAATCTTCAATACTCCCGCAATTCTCTTAGCTCACCCAGTGGTGCTCACAAACATAATTCCATCTCCCCAAACTCTCTCATAATACTTGTATACCAGATGAGACCATTTTCACATCATGTTCCTGTTACCAGGATTGTGAAAGGAAGACCTTCCACATGGAGCCAACCAGTTAAGTACAATAGCACCATTTCCTTTCATTTTTTTCATCTGAAAAGTAGACCTGTGTTTAAGAAATCAGATGGGAAACAGTTGATCTCAACTGTTGTGTTTCTACTTGTTGGTATTTCCCCAATTTTATTATTAATATGACAGCCTCTTTTGAAAACTTTAAAAAATGAGATTTGACCACTTGCCTGCAGACCATGGGGTCAAGCAGTTAAGCTGTATAAATTCACCCATCATCATGGATTTTTTATAACACATGTAGTAATTCATCTATTTACTTTTTCTTTTTTTTTTTTTTCCCCAAAGAAAAATACCATGAAAAGCAATAGCCAGATGACAGATTTGGACATATCAAAATTCTTAAAAAAACACAAATGCATTTTGCACATTATACATTTCTCAGAAATGATACAAAATGCAAAAGGTACTGAAATTTCTGAACTGAAACACTTCAGCCCAGAAGCTACCTGCCACTTCTCTGATAGCTATTTCTTTGTCATTATCAGGCAAGTTGTTATGACAGTTTCACTTCTGTGTTGACTATACATCTGTGAAAATTTCATGGATGATTGAACTGGAAAAACTACCAACAATATCCATCATCTAGGAGCATGAAGATTGAGCCACGCTCCAATAGCTAACTGCAAACCTGTATGAGTCAGAGTGCTAAAAACCTGTATTTACTTTGCACTCTGTAGTTCATTTGGATTTTATAAAATAACTGTAAACTATCTGACTAAATTAACAAGGTGCTTCATGAGCTGCATTTAAACAAAAAGGAAACAGCTCAAATGTAGAAAAGAAGAAGAGATTTCTAAAAATTAAACTGGAACAAGAGCAAAATTTTTACAGGGCTGCAGGTTTCCCAGGTCTCCATGGAGTGCTGTTTCTTTACACCAAACCATTAGCTTTAGTCCATGTTGCTGTTTAGCTCCTGTCATGGAAAAAGTCGTGCTCCTGTCTCAGTGCAGGCAATGCCTGAGGAGCAGCTGCTTTGACAGGTCCTACTCTTTCAGCCTATGACAGAGAGCAGCTGATTGACACCTGCCAAGGAAGGATAAAGGAGTGCCCCAAGACAGCCCTCTGCAGCTCCTCACTCCACGTTCTCTGAAAGATGCCTCTGCTTGTAGCCTGACCCTATGTGGCACTCACAGCTGGCATCTGAAATAGGAGACAGAATGAACACCTGGAACCTTGGTCCCTTCCAGTGCTTTATCTGCAACTGCTGGGTGTTCAGGCACAGACAGCAAAGAGCACCTCTGCCCAAAATGTAAAAGCTGCCAGTATCTGCGGCTCAACAGCAGAGCAGTGAGCCTGCCAAAAGATGTTTTAAAAAAACTACTTCACAGAAGACAGAAAGGTTGGAGGCAGGAAGTATGTTCTTATCTTTTAGAGCCCTTCCAGCTAATTTGATTATAAGTCTCTTCTTCACAGTATAATTGCTTGACTCTGAATCTCAGACAACTGCTGCAGGCAGGGAAGAACAATTAACTTCTTTATCAACTTTGAAACACCAACAGAGTTTAAATAATTTAAGTTACTTAAAGGTAACATAGAAAACTTATGGTAGAACAAAGAACAAACCCTGTCTGAGTATCATCTCTGCATCACATGTGAAAGAGTGCTGTGTGCTTTCCTGTCCTAAGACTCAGCAGAAAAAAAACCCTACCAAGATAAACATTACATTTTAAACTATCCACATACAACTTCTTAATTTTAAATTTGTTCTTTTATAAGTGCCTATATTTATTGACTTAAATATTTTTTATCAAGGGCCCTTGGTTTTTACAGAGTGTTGTCACATCTGCTGCCTGTATTTTGAGGGTGCAGCAGATCAGCTGTCAAGAAAAAAGAACCACACTGAAACCAAGAACTGCTCCTAAACCCTCCGAATAGCCCTCATGGTCCAACAAAATCCAGCTAGCTCAACATCCTCCCACTCAGCTGTGGGTGGGAAAATCCCTTAGGGGTGCCCAAGGAAGAATGAGAACAGGGAGAGAATGTTTTCATTCCCTTTCACAGCCCATTTTACAAGTCTCCACTCTGAAAGAGCAAAATACAAATACCTTTAAAGTGGGTTTCACAGAATGCAGCAGCTTGACACCCCTGCCACACTCTGATTTCTGCTGTCTCACAATTATCACTGCAAAGATCACACGTATTAAAGATGTTCAGCAACTGCTTTTAGAAGATCCAATTTCAATAGGCTTCAGCTATTTTGCCAAACGTAGAAAACAGCTGCAAACAGAAACAACAAGTGCAGCACAAAGGGGCTGCACATACTGCAGCCAGTTCTGCTCCAGACTCTGGCCTGCTTCAGGTAGACTTCTGTTATTCCTGCATGCTTCAGTGACCATAAGCACCAGAAAATTCTCAAAGAACACCAAGAAGAGCAGCAAAAGTCTAAGAAAGAGTCCCTGGCAAAGGAGGAGGAACTGTTATCACCTGTAGCTTGCTGTCTCCTGCAGCCACCACCTTCACGTTATGATTGCCTGGCATTTTTTTCAGAATCCGTGGGAAATGGTATAGACCCAACCTCCTCAGCTGACCCAAAAAGCTCTTGAAGCAGATCCAGCAGCAGCTGGACTGCTGAGGCTTTTGTGCATCTCCGTGAGACACCAGGATGCCCACACTGTGCGGGAGAAGGAAGGATCAGCACCAGCAGTGAGGTCACAGCTTTGCTCACTGCAGCACAAATTACAAATCAGAGAACTTGGGAATGTTAACTATGTTACCTTTAAGTAGGAAAGACTATTTAAACTATGTTGGTTTTTCAAAGTACATAAAGAAGTAATTGTTCTTCCCTGACTGCAGCAGTTGTCTGAGGATCACAGACAGAGATGCTCAATTATATTGTGAGGAAGAGACTGACAATCAAATTAGCAGGAAGGGCTCTAAAAGATAATCACTCATGAATGAAGTGATGAATTAGTGAAATCATGTTAGACTAGTCTATACAAAGGGGATTAAGCTCATTTGACATATTTGCTTTCATTCACAATAAGCTCATTAAATATAGTTTATAGAGTACATTGTCCTGTAAATTTGAGAGATTGAAAAGGATTGTGACACTCCTTCCCCCAGCCTGGTGTTCAAGGATGAGAAGAGAGTGAGGAGTTAGTCAGGTTTACGTATCAGCATTTGTCTGTAGGACCTAAGACAGCACAGTTAACTCTAGATGAAAACTAGATTCAAAAAACGCTGACAGTTCACGTGACTAATGTCATAGGATGAAGCCAGGCTCCACAGATACCTCTACTCATCCTAAAAAGACAAGATATTCATTGCTACATATTTACTAGATATCCATCTAGGAAGTCACACATAAGATACCCAAAGTTTCCATTTCAGACATTGCCCCAGCTATATGCAGAATTCTTTTTTTTTTTTTCTGTGCTAAAACCTCTCATGCTTGTTAGATTTATGAACCCCAGCAGTCTCTGCTTAGGCAAGTTATACATATTTAATTCTTACTTTTTTCCTCATAAATTAATCTATACACCTTCTACCCATTTAGTGCTTCAGAGATCCCTTCAATGACCACTATCTTTATAACATGAACCCTAATACAATACTTCAAGTACTGTTGTACCAGTGCTCTTATTCTCTTGTCTCCTGAAACAACTCCTCCTACACATGCAACGCAACTGACATTTGACAAATTGACATTTTCTACCACCCTAGCATACACACAGAGACTCCTCATTCAAAACCTTTTTTCATGAGTGCCAAAATTCAGTGGGTTTCCTCACAGGGAGATGGGGAAGAGCATGACAAAGGTATTGCATTTGCTCTTTTTCTTTTGATCAGCAATTTTTTGTCTAGCACTGAGATAATGCCAAGTAAAATGGAATATCAAGTGACTTCAAGTTTAATTTATTACAACAAAAATTACAAAATAGGCCCTATGTTAATCTCAATAAAGCCTCTCACTTTTATATTTCTTTTCAGGTGCCTTTTAGATTCTCTTTCAACATCTAAGCCATTGGATCATGTCACTGGGACATGAATTTACAGTTATTAATCTCTTTTATCAAACGGCTCTGTTTTTAGTACCAATGAGACAGCACAGCCTGGAAAAAAACCAAAACCATCAGTCACTTCAGAAATGCATCTTGTGTTCTGCCTAGCAAAACATAAGGTACACATAAGCACAGTCTCTCCATTCAGTAGCAGCAGCTGCAGGGTGGTGTTGGCAGCTGTGTTAAGACACAGCGGGTGTTCCTCTGCTGCTGCAGCTCTCCCCCTTCCATGTAACACAGATTCTGGACCTCTGCAGGCACATTAAAGATTGCAGTCCAGAAGGAGAAGTCAGAGTGACCATGAGTGGGGCTGGGAAGGAGGACAACATCAAATCAGGCTGGCAAACTCATGACCATACCTGCAAAAGTGATGTATGATACAGAGAGAGGCCTTGAGTGATCAGCACAAATCCAAAACTTAGCCCTATACCAGGCACTGTGAAGAAAATTAACTCTACCCCACCTGAAACCCGCTGTGCTACACCAACTCCACAGCTCAAGCAGAAACTTTATTTTCTGGTCACTCTCAGTAAATGCTCAATGTATTCTAGTTTCCTTTTTAAAGGAACTGGATATTAACTGTCCTTGCTCAAGAAGCAGGACCCTTTGCAGCCACTTCCCTGAAAAACTATGATCTATGCATGGTTTATTACCTAATTATACCGATGGCTGAGGAAAAATTAGACTCTAAGAGCTGTCTGCTTCTGGTAAATATTTAACTACTAGAACCATGCCAACATACTTTGTGGCTTGATTCTCCTTAACTTTACTTCAGAATCTTGCTTTCCTCATCCCTTATGGCCTGAAGCTGAGAGTGTATCATATTCAGCAACATAAGAACACTCCTCCTCTAGGATGTGAATGGATCCTACTAATATATTACGATAGCATTTACTCATAAATGAACTTCAGATACTCTTTTCTCTTCAGATAAAGAATCACCTGAATGTTCACTCTACACTTGTTGTTTTATGAGCTTCAGCTTCACAGAATAGAAAAACTTTTCCCAGCTATTAACAGAGGGAGAGAACAATGCTTAGCCTCCGAAATTGTTTGAAGGAATAAGAGGGGTGCAATTTCACAGTTATGGATCACGTGTCATCCAGCTGGGCATAGACCAGGATGAGGAAGGGCAGATGTGGAAAAAGTCATCAGACAAATCCAGGCCCCAGCAGCTAGAGGAAAAGGCCAGTATCAAGTGTAGAGCAGCCCCAACCTTTGCACCCTTCTGAGAATGCAAGACAAGTCCTGGCCACTCTCTGTTCCAGCTGTCTGTTCTAGTGCCCACAGCTCCTCCACACAGCAAGAACTACAGGAACAAGGCACCTCCTTCTCTGAGGAGTTTGAATGAGAGTGTGGCTGTCATTACAGCTATCACTTCTCCCTCTTCCTCTTTCTTATCTCTTCAGCCTGTTAAAATTACACTTGGCATGTCCAGCATATTCAGATGTCCTTAGGAAAAAGAGTCAGTTGAATCCTTTAAAGCTCTGGTCCTCAGGTCAGCATTCAAAACTGAAAGAAGATCACTGGAGCAGCTTGCAGAAAAGAACGGGCACTAAAAATCCCTAAAGCTGGAGTCACAGGGTCCTAATATGTAAATCTATTTGCTAAGGAAGTCAACTACATTCATAAGGATTAGAATGCTACAAAGGCATCAGATCCAAAGGGTCAATATGAAGTACAGTTCTGGACACATCTGTGGGTCTAAGCAACATTGCAATTTCTTTTTATGCCTTTTATGTGCCACTGCAAAGATAGGACAAAGCAGCTTTCTTTCATATCTCTAATTTTCAGCAAAAATCTCTAGTTAGACTGCTTTCAGCAAAGGAAATGTTGATCATTTTGGTTTTTTTAATGCGGATTTCAAACATCATTTATTTCTGTAATTCCAGCTCAACTGTCACCAGCACCATTATAAGAGTAATGCCAGGACTGCACTCCCAAATATACCTTCAGATCCATGGCAAGCAGCAGGCCTCATTATTACACCAGCTGTTTCACTTCTGTATTCCACTAAAAATACTGGACTCGCACAGCAGGCATTTTATGAGCATGAGTTAAATTTGCTTTAGCATTAGTAACAACAAAACAGATGATTATGTTGCATTTGGCAGTGGGCAAGGAAAAATAGCTTTCAGTTTGACCTCTGTCCTTTCTACAAAGTAGACATCAGCATCCCATGGTGCTGGTGCAAAAAGAAGTGCTGTGGCTAGTGCTGAAGGCCATGCTGGCAGGCTGGCACAGGGCCAGCATCCCAGGGCATCCAGAGTCCTCATCAGCTCCCAGCTCCTGACTCTCACAGAGCTCTGCACTGAACAGAAACGGAGAGCCACTGCCGCACGTAGAGGCAAGGTATCGCCTATTATCCGGCTGGCAGCATCTTTCTTCTTTGAGAGACAGCACCTCTGGCTTCCACGAAGTACCCATCAGAATTCTTAACCTCCACTTTAGAAAAGAAAAAGACAATTTGACTTGTCAAAAGGAAACCTGACGTGTTATTCTTGACAAGCTGCTCACCTTGATTCACAGCATTGCTGAATAGATGTGGTTAGTGTCCAGCTGACTCAACACTGGATTTAGCTCCTGCCTCTGTAATTAAGAACTTAAAGATACAGTTATATATTTTTTAAATGTTTTCGCATTAGATCTGCTAAGGCACTGTAAGCATTAAAAAGCACTTACTGCTATGGCTATCATCGGGAAACATCTCTACAAAGACACAGCATATATTTCTGTGCCAGTGCTTTAGCTATCACTACTGGCGCTGAAGTACCTAATTTAAAAAAAAAACCACTCAACTTCTCTTCCCCATTAATTAAAGTTATCAGCTGCAATACAGAAAATGATCAATGAATAGGCATGGAACAGGTTTCCCAGAGAAGTTGTGGATGCCCCATCCCTGGAAGTGTTCAAGGCCAGATTGGATGGAACTTTGAGTATCCTGGTCTAGTGGAAGGTGTCCCTGCCCATGTCAGGGGACATGGAACTAGATTATCTTAAGGTCCCTTCCAACCCATACCATTCTATGATTTCATGATGATAATATGCTATTCTAGGTATTTTAAGCTTAGAACTTTCAAAGTAAGCAAGTAAATGTCTCCTGCTTTTCAAAGTGGCCATTAAAAATATTTACAGTATAGTTACAGCAGCAAAGAGTCTCAGTATAGCAACATCTCATATGGGCGAAACAGGTGAATAATTACACTGTTTTTCCTTCAAACTAAGATTAACACCAGTTCCTTGGCTTTTACCAAATCTAGGACTTTGGCTGTTTGTTACTGTTTTCAAAAGGTATGAATTTCACATTTTTTAATTTATATTAAATCATGCTAGTATAATTTATTGACTTCTGTTATGTAGGAGAGGCTGAACACTAAAATTGAAAGTATTTCTAGTTTTTGAATGAGACCAAAAATACTTTGACAGAAAATACCTGACAAAATACCAAAGCAATAATCAAACTTCTTTTGTTGTAAAACCTATTTGATGCTGAAACCCATTCCCTTCTGAAACAACACCATTCACATTCAGTCAAGTCAACCTTTAACTTAGGTCACTACTGCTGACCAAGCTAAAAATAATCCAATTAAAAAAGTCCAATCCCAGAGAGTAAAATATATCCATCAGCAATTCATTGACACACACACACTCCAAATCCTTGTGCTATTTATGTCAGACCTTCTGTCATTGCTTGTCTACAGGGTAAGAATCTCAGTTTTTATAAAAGAATGTATTATCCTCTTGATTGTGAAAGAGCTTGAAAAACCCCACTACTCAAATCCATCTCAAAGGCTCAAAATTCAGTGGAAGGCAAGTACAGAGAACCATAATATTTTGTTTAGCAGGTAAATGCCTAATGTTTCTGAGAAGTTATGACATTAAAAAAAATACACACACAGGAAATATTCAGGGAGCTGCTTGCCATCAAGTGACTGAAGTGGACATGGAGGACATTCATTGCTAGAAATAGAGAGGAAAAAGATTTCTGTACCCTATATCCTGCTTTGGTTAAGAATTTTTTTTTTTGCTTGTTACCTTGTGAATTTGACACTTGGACAAAAAGCTGCATCCTGAGGCAAGAGCCTCAAACAAGCTCTGGCTCACTGCTCTCTCCCCCAGCCAGTGAGAAGGTGCACACTCCATGCTCCCCACACAATACAGAAGGGCTTTCTGGTCCAGGTGCACCATCACACTGAGCAGCCATACACTGCTTCCAGTCATTGAGCTAGCCTCTCCATATGGACAGCTTTTTCTGGATATAGCAGCCCACTCAGAACGAGACACAGTGAAAAGCATAATCATGCCCACAGAGCCCGATCTGCATATCCAAGACCATCTGCAATATGAAAGCAGATACCCAGGACTATTCCATCTCACCATCCTTCTTAGCAAAATGGAGAAAATGGGATCAGCCAGGCTCTCAGACTGCCTTGTTGCTTTGTTCTCAGGAAGAAAGACACTGGGAGCTGACCTGAGTTCCCCACCACAACACAGTAAAATGATTCTTGTAAATCTTTCTCACATTATAAAACTCCTTGAGAAGAATGCAGTCTGTGGAAGCTACAGCAACTTACTGAGTCCTAAAGGTCTTTATTATGAGTGTTGTGCCGGAGTGCAAAATAGTGTCTGGATGGCTTATTAAAAGTCTAGAAAATCAGAAAAAATACCTGATCAACAAGTAAGGAATAGAGACTCATAACCATCTTTGCAACATGTCATCCTGGAAAAAAGTACAAGGGAAAATACAGTCACAATCTCTTTGATACCACAGGATTTCACTGGGATATGCTTTCTCAGTGTTCCAGTCCCAAGCACAGATAAATAAACATCATGAAAAAACTCTTTCCTCACTTGAGACTAATGAGTCTCTGTAGGTTGTTTCCCCCTTATGTTTATTTTCTTTCACTCTCTGAATGAGTGAAGCTCAGTTTAAATCCTACTGCCATGTTTACCTGTTGCAGCTGCAGACTCTGAGGCAACATGCAAACACTACTGAAACTTAAACAAAGGCATTAAGTAACACTATCAAACAATAACTTAAACAAGAAGGGATATCTGAATAGTTAGTTCTGCACTGATCAGGGGTTAGACATACCACAGAGTGCATGTTACACTAGACAGAGCATGCTACAACCAACCAGCAAAAATGGAGGTAAACTGTTCACTAAATTGATAGTCTGGGCTAAACACAAGAGTCCATCAATTCTGTGCTTTCACCACTGCCTTGGAGTAAGTGTTGTTCCACATTTCTCTCTCTCTGAATATGTGCTGTTGGGCTTCAAACATATTTCCCTGAAGTCAGACACGCTGGATTTTTCTGCTTCCATCAGTGGAGGGCAGACAGGGAAAGAGCATGAAAGCAGGGAACAAAACAAGTTCCTCCAACTACAGCCTCCCCCTGAAGTGGATCCCTTGAGAACACCAAAAGCCACACCACAACCCCACACAGGCTGAGAAAGCAGCACTGCAGGGGTGTGACCCTCACCCCTCTGCAAGGCTTTGAGCTGCTCTGCAATGAAAGAGAAGTGAGGTCCCTGGAGCAGGAGCTAGAGGCACACTGATGTCCAACTACATTGGGCTGGGCTATTTCTGTGGTCAGCAACAGTAAGTGGGATAAACTGGGTTGGGGTTTTTTAAATTTTAAAAGACACACACTCTAACTTCTACAGCAGCAAAGAAGCCCCTATGACACCAGTAGCCAACTGATTTAAACAGAATGTGTGACCTGCCACCCCAGTTCTGAGTCTGGCTGCACATAAAATAAAAAAACAGCAGATAAGGTGGTTCCCCTGTCAGCTCCAGGCCTAGGAATAGCCGCTGGCTGACTGTTTTTTATGATGGCCACTCCCAGAACTTTGCACTGCTTGTGCATATTGAGTATTTCAAATTTGTGCCACGGAAATACATTATTATTCTCCTGCACGCTTTCAGATAAGATTAACTTGTGCCACAGCAGCATGCACTGACCTGAGAACCAGCACATTGCTCCTGGTTCCTTCTAGTGGGTCTCGCTGGTCTGACAAGGTGCTGTGTAATTTTCTCAGAGCTCAAGTCCTTGAGCTGTGGGATTACACATTATTGCAGACTCACCCAAAATCTAGAAACTATTAGGGACACCACAAAGGCCAAAAGCAGTATCTAAGGGTTTGAATTCTAAATGTTATATGACATTCAAAGTTTTTAGCAGCATATGAATACTCTACATCAGCATTTTTTTTTAAATCTGTTAATAGCTTCTACCTTATTATGTACCTTTATGCAGTTACTTCTTTCATTATTATTCCTAGCTTGCACAAAATCTTTTGTCATATGTCAAGAAAAGTTTTAACTACTGATGCTTATTGCCAAGTGAGACAAGATGAGCTGCAATTGTTAGTAGTAGAGTGCACAGTTATAAGGTCTTACTTCCCAACAACCCAAAGCTGTATTTGTATTAGAATGCCAGTGAGATCACAGTTTTCATCTGCTGGCTCAGTGGAATCTCCAAAAATAGTTGCATCCCTGTTCATGAGAAAAGTTAACATGGCCATTGCAGAAGGAGAAGTAACCAGGAACTCACAAGGAAACAAGCTGCAGACTGTGCAGCATGATGAAATGCTGAAGAATGGCACCACTGTGAGGGTTTGCACAGATTAAAGTTGTATCAGGGTCTGATCTATAGCAAAATATATTCAATTTACACTTCCACTGCCATGAAGAACAGCTTGGGGTCAGTACTCCAAGGAGGATGCATGGTTTAATAGGTGTAACTCAGTTTTAGAGCCTGGGTTATTTGATATCTCTTTAAATTACTCCAGCTCAGTCATATTTCCAGTGTGCTTAAAGCCACAGGGCACTTCAAGACCAAGCCTGAAACATCAGCCTTCAAACTGCAATCTTCTAAGTACGCCTGATTTTATTTTACCAGAAAAGCTACAAACACTGAGTACACACCTTTGGCTTCTGATTAAAGCACACAGATGTAAATATGAATTATAGTTTCATATCCTATAGTCTATCAAACACGATGGCTTCAGATAAATAACGTTATTGAAAATCACTACAATAAAGAATACTGAAGAATGACTTCACACCCAACAGATTAAAATGGAAAAAAATGGCAGACAATTCAGTACAGAAAATTTCAGTCCCTGCACATTAAATTGGGACTAGCCCCAGCTCTGCAAAAAATAGTAGTGTTACCTGCCTCACAAAAAACTCATTTTGACTGAAATCCACTGTAGCTACCTGAGGAAGTGTGCCAGTCAGAACTGACTGCAAAGATACTGTTGTGGTGCCAATGCCTGGGGACACGTTCTGGCAGGAATCTTGTCTCAAGATTTTTATTGGAATTGTCCTCATTTAAATGAGTTTCAACGCATCCTGCAGCAGGTCATTTCCCAAGTCAACCAAGGGCAAACCCCCTAGGAACCTCCCCATTTTGAACCCTCACAGCCTCTTTGTGTGGCACCTTTAGCAAGGCTCAGACCTTGCAATATTACAAGAAACACATTATGGCTTTAAAAATCTTATCCAAACCAACAGGCAAACTGCCAAAAGGTGTGCCACAAACATATGTAACCTGATGCCTTAGTAGTTCAGGACCCATTTAAAAGCAGTTTTTGGGAAAGCACTAGTAGGAATCCAGGATATTGCCAGCAGCAAAGAGAAGATGTAAACTAAAGGCAAAGTCCCATCGAACAGAGATGCCATGATTCAATCCTACACTGTATTTGGTTACTGAGCACAAAAGCTCCTCACAAAAGAGCTCCAAGGACTTGATTCAGTTTTCCTGTTTCAACACAGCTGTGGCCATCCAGCAGACAAATCAAAACAGGAAGGCAGGAAGGACATACTCACCCTCTGGCTGCAGAATCAAAGTGAATGTTCAAGATCACTATTTGCCGTGCCTGCATTCCCTCCTTTCCCAAATTTAAGAGACTTCCTGCCTTTAGTTAAAAAAAAAAATACTAGCATATGTATTGCTCTGGAAAAGCATTTACAGAGCTGGGGGAAGTCATGATCTCAGTGTAAACTTTAAAAACTGATTCTGTCTTTTAAGAAACTGGCATATTGTTAACAGCTTTCTGGTACTTTTATCTGGATTTTTAAAATTCTGAAAAGCTGCAGGGAGAGGAAGGAGAGGGGCCAGTAAATTGAATTTTATCTACTGAGAAGCAAAGATAAACTTGCCATTTCACAAATATCCCTTCTACCTAAAACATGTCAGCTATGCAGATCAGATACACGGCTCTTACAATACAGCTGTGAAAAGCACCTGCCTTTAAGTTTCAACTGGTTTATCTATGTTAAAAGTGTCAAGTATTTACCTGAGCCACTGATCAAGATCCTTGACTTCCAACACTCAGCTGACTCACTATCACCAGCCTTGGGTCCAACATTCAGGTCAGCAATACCACTAACTTCAACTTCTCACGCAGCATTTCTTTTATTACAGATACATTTCTTCTCTTTGGCTTATATTTTGTATTGCAAATAATTCTTTAAGCTTATTTCCTTAGCTAAGGAAAGGCAGAGACAGCATCTGTAGAAAAGGAAGCTGAGCTACTTTGTGGTTACGCACTGGGTTTCCCACCTTCTCAAACCACTTTTAGACAGTTTAACCCATCTTTATTGCAGTTAACCTGTTAAAACCACATACCTAAGGCTAGCCAAAACCTGTGCCCCACTCCCAGACGAATCATCACTTCAGCTCCCAGCCTCTACCTAGCTCGGCCTGGAGATTATCCCACTGCTCTCTCCATCCCTGTCATGCATCCTTCACAGGGGCTGCAGCTTCAAACCCACACTCGTGCTAGGTTTGCCCCCTAGATCAGGAACCCTCTTGTGACCCGAGGGACTCCAGCCTAGAGGGGCTGGCTGAGGAGCAGCTGAGGCCACAAAGGCCCCTAGAAATGTGGATGCCGCTGCACCTGAGGGGCCTGGCACCTTTATGCTTCTATTACCCACAGAGGCTGTGGAGTCTCCCTGACTGGAGTTATTCAAGAACCATCTGGATGCAATTCTGTGCCATGTGCTCAAGGATGCCCCTGCTTGAGCAAGGAGGTTGGACCAGATGACCCCCTGTGGTACCTTCCAATCTTTAACATTCTGTGAGCCTGTGATCTTTTCCTCACCACAGCACTCTGGCCAAAGTGATATCCTCATGGTATATGGAGTTTGATTTGCCAGGAAGAAAAGCAATGTAATTTTTCCTCCACTCTGGCAAACATACAATACATTTAAGGATGCTTTTGTGATCGCTAAATCAATTTATGGTCTCTTTACTTTAGTTTTAGGTAACAATGGGGAGATGCTGGGAAGCTGAAATCACTGCCTACTTTGCAGATAACCAAAATATTTCTTTAAAAAAGAAAATTTATTTCTCTCCATCTGACTCTCCATGTGAGGGCTGAAGGATATTTTTTATCTAAAATGACCAGATAGTAAATGTGAAAACAATTGCTTCAAAACAGTTTTCAAAGTTGTTCAAAATCTGAAGAAAAAAGTAAATTGTATCTTGCCTGTCTGTAATGTACTCAATTTTTTTGTTCTTTTGAAGATGCACTGCCTGTCTCATGATGACAAATTCAGCTTTTTTAAAGGTATAAATGTCACATTTATAGAGTAAACATCTTTTCCCCATTTCCATTTGAGGGAGTACTGAGTATTTCCTGATCACTAAGGTGAGGTTGTGCTTTGCAGTCCTCATCACACAAGCACAAAGCCATTTGTTTATCCATGCCCTGACAGCAGACAGTGCTGCCTGCTTTGTCCAGCCTCACTGGAACAAAGGAGAATTAGTTTAGGGACAAAAGCTTAGTAGGCAGGCAGCCAAATGATGTTCATTTTAACTTCTCTTCTTCAGCTGCTGTGCCACAGAGTCATGCTAACATGAGGGATTTATCTCCCTAGAGATGGACCTGATCTTCAGAGTATAGATAGATCCACACTTTCCCAACACCTGGATGGCAGGTATTTCTGGTGATCCAGGACTCACGCATGAGCTGAGAATGGAAAATGTCACAACAAATAACTTGCAGGCCTGAAAATTGTCTTCCTCCCAGTCTTCCTATGCAAGTTCACAGAATAAACAGTTAAATGTAATTTTTTGTTGGGCTCCTCAGGTTAGTCTGGGATACAGAAACAACAGAGTGAGTAGTCATATGAATGACAGAAGTGACCTTATAAAAAGCCACCTCTTTCCTATACAAAACAGGTTATTACTCAGTTTCTTGACAGCAAGACAGAGAATGAGACAGCAACACACAGAACCTGCCTCTCCCTTTCATCTTTCTGGAAAAGAGCAAAAGAGATAAGAAACCAATGAAGAGCAAGAGCTGCAGATATATACCCTTAACAGACACTTAGTTACCCTTAACATCATATTATAAAAAGGCACAGAAGTGTGACCATGAAACACCTCCAGGCCCAGAAGAGTTTACTGCCTTCTCATAAGGATGTAGGAACTTCCCCACCATGAGCCACCCAATGAGAAATTCTTTGATGCTGTTTTCTAAGAATGTCTTCAGGGTGAAGATGATCCTAAAGAAAGCAAGCCCAACTCAAGCATAGCTACTCCATTCATTTTCCTTCAGCTCATTTTGCTTCAAGGGGAAGGGGGAAATGAAAATTTTGCTGTTTAACTAGATGTTGAGAACAGGTGTGCTGCTTGCTTCCTCTCTTGATGCCAAAAATCTTACTGTGTAAGAAGCACTTCAGGAGGGGAAGCCCTCAGTACAAGAAAACAAAAACCAAAACCCAAACAAACAAACATCTCTATTTCCCCTTCCTCATCTCCTATCCCTTCAGAAATTAAGGTACTATCAACTCTAGGATAAGGTCTACATTTTTGCCCTATAAGCTTCCAAACATAAAAATGTAAAAAGAAAAAAAAAAATCATAGGAGACTCATTACTTAAAACAAGGTTTGTCAACAGCCTTAAGTGCTCAGCACTTCAGTGATTTGTGGTAAATCTTCAGAGCATCTAAGACACTTGCAAAGCAATTCTCTCAGACATCCTCTAGAGGTTTAGTATTATTTTTTTTGCAGGTACATAAAGACTGAGAGTAAAGGCCTTGCTAAGAGTGCTAGAAGGAACAGTGCCAGATTTAACTTCATCTCATGAGCAACAAAAAAATTACAGTTACAGCACTGTTTGTATGACCACAGCATCCACTGCAAATGAAATCACAGCATCACTTTCTGTTACCTACTTTATTATTCACGGAGCCCCCAGTGCAGGGATCAACTTATGATATGACTATTTCTATCCCCATTCTAAAGTATGTATTTAAAAAACGTCACTATCAGCAGGAAGTTATATAAACTTTTACTTTCCTTTACAATAAACCTGCTGAATATATTTGGAGTAATGTATTTCCAAAACTTTGGGAAGCACAGTCTATTACCCCTATATCACATATGAGAAAGCTCTTCAAGAAATTAGTTACAATATTACACAGGTTTTGCTATAGACAATAATTTTAGACCAGCATTTCACTTTTCTTTACATTTCCTGCAGTACCACACAGCCTTGACATAGCACACAAAAGCTCCAACTTCCTTAAGCCTGTGACCCTGAAGAGAATGACTGCACTCTTTCCAGCCTTGCAGGAGCTGGTTTTCATTTCCTTTCCTTAGGAATTGCCATATTCACACACAACCACCAAAGACACGCATCTGCTGACACTCAGAGCAGGCAAAAAGCAACACACTATGCAAGAAAAGCTGACTTGATCTACACATCTCAATTAGCTGCTTTTCTGTCAATTGCCCCACTGGAAAACAACATGAAGAATTTTGATGCATCATCACTGTTGATGCATGTTTCAAACCCTGAGTGAGACTGGTTATTAGAAATTTCCCAAACCTCCAAGGGAATGAGTGTCTTGCAGGTAATTGTACATGCACGTACAGGAGTATCTCACAGCCCACTAAGTTACTACAGCATCCGTACTGGAGAGAGAAGACACAGAAAAACACTTCATGGGAGTATCTGCAGAAGTTCAAAGAAAGATGGATTTCTGGGCTATGTATCACATCTCTCCCCAAAAGGGTATTTATCAGGGAAAACATAGCCATCTCCCAGCTGCCAGATGAGAAGAGACTACAGCAAATGACTAGCAGCCGTTCCCAATGCCACCCTGTTATTCTGGCACAGACACCGTATCAAAGTCAAATAAATGAACGTGCTGAGACAGGAAAATTTTTTGCAGCAGAGGCACCAGAGATCTTCTAAATAGGTTTTATTAAGGCTTAGAAATTAGTATTCACAAGAGTGAACAGTACTTCCATAAAAAAGCAGTTTAGCAGTTTTCTGTGGTTTTGTTGATATATGCCAGTGTAAGCAGGAGGTTTCTGTTTAGAAGAGACGATTTGGATCAACAAGTTAACTTCTGTTGTGCAAGGCTTACAAAGTGGAGAAAAGACAAGGGAAAACACACCCAGCGGCCACAAATTACTCCCAGTTCTTGGCTCCAAGCAGATATCAATTTCCAAAGGACTTGAGTGGGCTGAAAATACAAAGCTGGGACTTAAGCCACATTTATGTGAAATATTTGGCTGCATAAGACACTTAGTGACAATCTGTTACTCTGTAGTTGCCTGGGATGTCCTGGGGTTGCTGTTTTGTAAGAACATCTTAGAAATTCCTGCAGCAGATCATGTGCAAGAGAGAAAGAGGCAAAATTAAAAACCTCCATGGAATTATCCCATGGCTAATAGGACACATTTGGATCCTTGCTTATAAGACTGTATAAGACTGAAGGACAAACTGGATAGGTGTAATGCTGGGAGAATTATGGTAATTTGGGAGTAAGAATTACTATAAAAACTAACAGGAAGGTCAGGAAAAAAGTTCAAGCCAGTCTGAGGAACTGGGTAGTCAAAAACTTATCCACTGAAAGCACTGGAAGAAATATTTTTGACAGATATGGATGACATTGGGAACTGACCAAAAAAAAGCCCCAAAACAAAACCCTCACTACTCTGCTTTCTACAGATAAACCCAATGACTCTCCTACTGGCTGCAGTTTGCAGCTAGGAAGAAAATTTCCCTCAGCAACAAGCATATGCAATATCCCAACCAAGGAAGAAAATAAATCCATAATGTTTTTCACAGAAATCTTTGCAATTTGCTCTTGCCGGCTTACACACGATCTTTCCCCTTGCCAATGTATTCTACAGGCACAGTTTTAAGAGAATTTTGCACATAGAAATGGAATGCATTTTGAATTAATGATGCTAAATAAACTTACATTTTCAAGCTTTCCCATTTTACTTCCCTCACTAATACTTGTTCAAAGCAAGCCCTGCCTTTTGCAGAGGAAATGTCACTATTCCAGCACCTTCACACAGGATAGAAACAGTTTTAGCAAGACACAGGGCTGCGCGACTGCAAAGAAACCTGGTTTTAAGCTAAGGGAAACCATGTAACCCAGACTTCTTCATTTTCCACAGCTGCTATCCATCCCAAGCAATGTAGGCATGCTGGTAGAGACCTCCATAGTAGAGACTAAACCAGAAATCTCACTTTCATGCATGGCCATATAAATAAACAGTTTTAGATCAGTAGGATTCAGCACTATAGAGGAACTAACTAGGACTATCTGAAAAAAAAAAATTAAATCCAGTCCCTTCAATGTTTCCTGGCTTAGAAGGTTTATGAATTAAAAAAAAACCAAACTCCAGCAAATGAAAGCCTTGATTCTGTGTTAACAAATGTATTCTCCACTGAGATATGGTGAGGGGAGATGTTCCTCATGAAAAGAAGTGCAAGCAGGGCATTTCTTTCAACACGAGCTGCAGGAGTTAAAACATGCAAGTGAAGAGGAAGCAAAAGAGCTGGCAACCTTTAGATTTTACCACATGCAAAATAACTGCAGAATTACAAATCTGGGACTCTAGAAAAATGAACTGTAGCCTTTAGGGAGCGAAATTATGTGTAATAAGAATGCTTGTCCAAAGAATACACTATCATATGCTTCACTTAGTTTGAAAAGCTGCCTACACGGCTAAACCCTTTTCTCTTTAGCACATAGCCTGCTGTCCATTTCTAACACATTCTTATCAAAGCAGCAATCCCAGGACATCCCAGGCAGCCAGAGTCTGTCTAACACTAACCACTTTAAATACAGAAAGACCCACCTAAGAAAAACCTCAATTTCACAAAATGCAGAATTTGTATAAGCATGATTCCGAAGGCAAAGCAGCTAACCACAGCCATAGGAAGGGTTGTAGTTCTTGTTTAAAGCACAGCTGAGAAGCTAATGATTAAGGATACAGCTCTTTAGAACACAATCCCTGCCGGAATCCTGTAATCCTGAAAAAAATTACAGCAAAATAGCAACAATGGCTCATTTATCCCCACAGCTGTGTATTTATTAGTCAAAAACACAGCACACAAACACACTGTGCATTCACACACCTGCCCACCAACACCTGAATATCTTGCAGTATGTGATGACCAAGTGCACGCCCTACAACCTCGTGTGGCCACCTCCAGTTTTATGCGTGGAAACTCCAGCCAGGGCCCCAAAAGACACATGGGCAGGCTGATTCCCATCACCAAACACAGCATGAAACAAGCTGCAGAGACCACACTGAGCACCAAGGCAAGAGGCCAGCAAGACCTGCTTTCCTCAGCCCCACATAAGCGCTCCAAACCTTCCCTTCCAGAGCCAGAGGCACAGTATTTGTTCAACCAAATTGCAATGCCAAACAGCAGAGCTGGAACACTGAACAGTAATGGTGGAAAAAAATGAAATAATCACAACACTTGAACTGGACAAGGTGTGCACAATCTGATTGTTTGCATTACATCGCAAAAAAAGAGCTAAAGGGACTGCAATAACAATTGGGGGTTTTTTAAATTTTACTAGCTTGAAATTACAGCTGCAGGCCACTCATTTAAAGTTTACAAGAATAAATATTTAACTGCCTGAACTGTTCTGTAGACACACAGTCAAAAAAACTGAAAGGAACCCAAAGATAAAAACAGAAATGAGGATATCAGTAAACACGCTTCATTAACTATCACACTATCAACTCTGTAGGAAAACTGTATCTATCAATGCCATATATAAAAAGTATTGTATATTAATTTATTCCAAAAAATTCCACTTAATAAATAACATCTTGTATTAAACAGTTTTCCCAATTAGATTTTTCCTCAACATTAGAACATCTCTCTGCTTCACCTACTTAGTGCAAGAATTTAATTCCCAATGCATGTCACTGCCGTTCCATCCCACAAACTAAGAGAGACGATCATTTTTCTGCTCTTTCTTATTATGACAGTGCTGCCAAAGTAAGAGCTTTTCCTCCTCCTCCTCCTCCTCATCGCATTTTTGGTGTCTCTTCTTAAAGCTTTATCAGCTTTCAGTCTCGATTTAGAGCCTTAGCAAAGCACGAAGCTTGTCTGTAAAGCAGTACCCTGGAGAAGTTAGAGGTGGCAAACTGAATAGGTAATGTCAGTGTGTGCTGAGTGACAGTGTAAACATTCTCAGTGAGGTGCAAGATGCTTTCAGCATGCCCCGCTAGAACCTCAGAAGATTAAGGAAGCTAAGTCAATATTTATTTTAAATTCCCTACTTAGATGTCCTCATCTACGCGCATGAGAAAGCAAAGGAGGGCTATTTGCATTAAAGGATGCGGGGCAAATTAATGCAATGGAGTGTTGCGAAAGGCTTTTCGAATAGTTTGAGAAAAAAATAGTGGGGAAAAGCAGAAAGCTCATTTTGCACAACTCCTCAACTCCAGGTTTCGAGACACGGGTTGTGGAAGCTGCTCAGTAACAAGCGCCAGATCGCCCCGGACTTCCTTCTGGGATGTCACTACACACTCCAGCAACTTCCTTGCTATGGGTGGGCCCCGGACGCTGGGACGGGGTTTTGTCGTGTTCCATCCCCGCAATGTTTCCAAGCACACGAATGGCTTCTCTATTAGTAAGAACAACAAAAAAGTATTAAACTGCCTCCTCTCCCAGCAGTTAGAAGTCTCTCAGGACTCTTAATATCACACTGTCCTACGCGCCAGCCGATCTTTAAATTCATGGTGCCTTCATGTTTGCCGTTATTGTTCCTAATCACAGAATCTCTGGGACTTCTGAAAGCCTGGAGAAGCTTAGAGGCAGGTGGACTTTAGCACTGCACGTACAAGGCAGCAGCACCACGACAGCCCGTAAGGGAAACTTCTTTTTGTACTCACGTTTTGCTCCTCGCTGTTTTCAAGAGCAGCCCGTGAGTCACCCGGGGCAGAGCC